>SRPN01000001.1:0-225464 GCA_018360045.1 Claviceps capensis | reverse complement strand
TGCGCGGCCGGTAACGGCTGTCGAACGCCACGGCGCGCCACATTTTTGGTGCCATTTACGCCAGAGCTGGTGCCCGATAAACGCACCCAATACACTTCATCCCTCACACTGTGCGCACTGCGACACCTCCCCCCCCCCACCGACGCCAGGGGGATCTTCCTCCGCACACGACGCTGCCGTTGATGCCATAACGGACGGCATCTCACGCCTCGGAGGCTCATGGGACGAAAAGAAAAAGGACCAATGGGAAATCGACGATGCGAAGGCGCTGCACATCATCCGCCGAAGTTAGAACAGGGGCACTTGAAGGCTGACGTCCAGATCTTCGAGGAAAAGAGCAGCGTGCAAGCCAACCCATCCATTACGCATGTGAATTGGAACTTTACATAACTTAATAGTGTGACATTGGTCTATTGTCTAATTTTCTAGATTCTAATCTATACCTTTTATTGTCCCGTGGTAGTAATATACAACATAGTGAACATACGCCATTCGGCGCATGCGAATCTGTACACCCACAATATCATCATTCGTCAGTCGCATACCAGCAACTTACCGAGGCGTCAAAGCTGGCCAAACCCATCAACACGGTCCAATCTTGGCCAACGCGCCCATTGTCCCCCCGTCAAATAAGTCACTCGTCTCATCTAGAGCCTGGAAATGCTGCGCCATCTCCATCCCTTTCCTCCTCTGCGCCTCCACACGCCTCCAATCCCACTCCCCCTCCACAGCCAGGTCCACGTCCCCCAGATCGACAGCCTCATCCCCGAGCTGGTTCGCACCACTCCTCCACCCACCCGGTCGTTCAGGCAACAGGCCCGAGTTTTCCAACACAATAGCCGGATGAATGGTAAGTCGGCCCAGTTTGAAAACGTACTTGCTCACAGCCGTGGCGTGCATCTTCCCCTCCCAGCCCCCCGAGGCATCATTGCCGCTCCTCGTGCGCACCCGTCCGAACCGCGGATCCAGCCACTCCGTGGGCTTAGCCGAGCCTTTGGGCATGAAGTGCGTCACCATGTACAACCACTTGCGGTCCCAAGCGAGCACTTTACTCCAGAGCTCATATGCGTGGTAGGCGCGAATCTCGCGCTTAAAGCTACACGCCACGGAGCCGAGCATGATGCCCATGGGTCCCCGCGCGGGCTTATTGGTCTTGGGATCGAGTACGAGGCCAGTCTCGGCATTGTACGAGAGACTGCGCATCGCGGGCCGAGTTAGGTACGACACGAGATGAGTGCGCGCAATATCCAGGTCGGTGAAGTACGTTGAATTGGACTTGTGGAGATTGTAGTCAATTTCGAGCAGCGGTGCTCGCGTTTCCGAGATCATGGGCTTGAAGAGCGCACGGGGGGTGAGGTCTGGTGATTTTCGGAGCATGGTGTGGTACAAGATGGCGTAGAAGACTCGGTACTGTTCAAAAAGAGAACATCACTGTTAGCTTTCCCGGCGCATTGGTGCTTTCCTCTGCTGCGAGAAGTTTTTTAAACAGCCAAAAGATAGCTCGGCCACGGAAAAGGGGACTGGGAGCGACATACGGTCCATGCGAATGGTAGATTCTTCCAATTGAACACCACAAACAACAGGAGAAGAATGCGCGACGTGCGACCTGGCCCTGTCGCGAAGTCGTGTATCGCCCTCGTCCAGTCGACTTTGTAGGCGGCATAACCGGCGGAGCCCACAGCCAGAGGGACAATTACGCGTATCGCAACGGCAAGGCCGCCGAGTTTGCTCGATGCCGATGCCATGGTCGTTGTCTTGCCGCCAAAAGGCTAATCGAACGCGTTAAGAGGGTATAGAGAAGGCGCGGTTAAGACGATCAAGGCGGCCAAGATGACGAGGGATTGACACGCAGACGCGACAACAGAAAGAGCACGAGAATATGCAACGGGCGCAACGGGCAAAAGAGGCTTCAAGGCAGCGCAATATACTAAACACGAGGGGCCGACATGGAGAATCAGATTCAGGAGGAACTTGGAAGACGGTTCCAGTTGCCTTGCCTTGATTTTGTTGACCGGACTTTTGGCTTCGGCCGTGGCTACTCCCAAGGTAGGTGCCGTCACTGCTGTGTACTACGCGTCGTAGGTACTGAGGCACATATGTATGTAGGTACACCGTACATGTACCAGGTATGTAAGCGGCTTTGCGCAGGCCGAGGTTGGCACATCTGAGCGGGTAGACTGGCGATTGGTGGAGTGGAGTCACACAAAGGTCGGTGTGGGGCACATGATAAGAACCTTATGAAATGGGGAACCCAGCTTCCAGCCTCCAACATGACAATGCATGCTGCATGCACAAGTCGAAGCAACATGATCATGCACCCTTCCCGAATCCCGAGTCCCGGCTCCCGGCTCCCGAGCGCGCGTCCTAAATCCTCGTCAAATCGCGACGCAAACGGCTGGTTCGAACGCGAATGTCTCGCGTAAATGGCCAGAAAACGTCCAAGTGAGCTCACATTGTGTTGAGACGAACTGCGCGCCAGGTACGGTCCACTTTTCATTCCACTTTTCCTATCGAACATGTATGTACCGTACCTCGCCCAAATTACAGTGCAAGCCAGAGGACCAAGACACCGTACGATTTTACAACTACATACGGTTGTACACATGACCCTCGCGTCTTGTCACGGTCCAAATAGCTACGAATTCGCGATTCTCAGTAGGGAGTGAAGATCAGATAAGTAGAGGCATTCATGCAATGAGAAAACGGTGTTGTTATGCGGCTCACACCGCGCAAACACGCATTTTGACAAAAAACCCGTTCTGCATCAATGTTGGCGTAGTGAATAAATCGCTATTCGACAGGCCTGGCACTCGGACGGAGGGGCCTTGCCGCTCAAGTTCCAACACCAGCGGTGATGACACTAGCTCATCTGTAGCTTCTCATCTCGTGCCATGACGCCGACGATGTGATGACGGCATGGGAGACCGTACTGCTGGTCCAAAGTATTCCAACATCGCGGTCAAGGCTTGTCAGCCGTCGCTATAGCGTCGGGTGGCTAAAGCGATGTGTGATCGTTGTAACCTGTGGGTGGTGGTGGTCGTCGTTGTTGAGGTTTATGACGGTGCGAAGAATTTGAGGAGCTTGCATGCACTGTCTTTTAGCGCGGGGTACAACAGAGTTAAATTATGGGGTATACATTATATGGATCATACCTGGCGGGCAGTTCGTCTCTAGTTCTTTTGCGGGGTGGCTGTACGGTTCGGACTTCCGAACCTGCATTGCCGGAGCCTTTCGGTCTCTCGTCAAATAATGCGGCGTTTAGACGAGAGATACATAAACTTCTCGCCCCTTTTCCTTGTCGTACAACAAGAAGACGATAGGCAGCGATTGTCTCCTTCTCCTACTCGTACATAATGCCTCTTCGTTGTCTGCGTACTTCCATTCCTACTTAGCACCAAGTCCACACGGAACTCATCAAACAGAAGGAGAATATGCTTCAGGTTTTAAGGAGATACATACAATCCTCGTGCTAGATCAGTACCCAGCCGGTCCACGAGTTCGGGGCAAGCCTATCTAGGTATCTGGATAATATGGATTTAGAGACGGCTCGCGGAATTTGCCTCAATGCGGATCCCCGCCCTACTGCGGAAGAAACGGCATCGAGCGGTATACAGATTTAAAATCTATGTAGGCGTCGTAAACATCGGCTTCCTCTGATTGTTATTGGTAGGTAGGTACCCTTCGTGAATGCGTTCGACTATGACTTGAGGCAATAAAACGACGGGCATCTCCTACACGACACAAGTGATTTATTTCCCCTCAACGTCTGCTTGATTCTATACTGAGATCTTCAGGAAGCCAAGCTCTTCACTTGTTCAACATACGCAATATACTTCAAGATGAAGTTTAGCACCGTTCTCGGCACCTTTGCCATCTCTACTCTCGAGGCATACCATGCATATGCCAGCCCTCTCGTACCCGTCTCTCCGGAAGCTCAGTCGCTAGAAGCGAGGAACCCTGAGTACTGCTGTGTAACTTCGTGAGTCATTTTTCCTGTGTGCATATACAGCACTCAAGTACCGTCCAACAGAGCCGTAGCGCGAAGCAGCTCTGCCCATCTTGTCTACCTTTCTGGCTCACACTAGACAACGAATGCAGAACCATTGACGGCCGCTCCGCAGCCGGATATGTTCTCTGGAACGGGCAGCCTACACACGCTCGACTTTTTGGCGGATGCATCCTCACCTTTACTCAATCTGCCAAGCCACCGAGCCAAGGCGGCTGCGCGGACTGGACGCCGTCATGGAGTTATTTTTGTGGTTTTCTTCGGGTCTCGCCTGTGGCCGCGGTCGCGCCTGCGAAAGATTGCCAGCATGTCAAGAGGTGAAGAGAGAAAGAAAAGAGGACTGAATCAAAAGGCCGATTCTGTGCGTTCAACTACACACAATTGGTATGGGACAGCATATGAGGGTGACGGCTTGGAACTTGGATGGGACTCGTGAAACTTCAGGAAAGCGCTAGGTATGGCTACCGCGACTTATTGCACAGGGCAGGGCAGGGCTTCATTTCGGACGGCCATGCACAGTGTTTGTACTTGGACGTGTTGAGGGAAATTTTGCTTCAACGGAGGAACTAAATGATGCATGCGGATGAAGGTGTATTGACGTAACGGCGATGTAGAGTCGCGAGTGAAGAGGCTTTGCGTTTCTTTGAACGTCCAGTGTATCGCCACGTGTAATACATACCCATTCCTTCGTGCTCTCGCGGCAGAGATTGAGATCTGGACATCTGTTGTATGGCATGTCTCGTGAGTCGTGACTTGAGGTCAAAGTTAGGTAGGTAATGCCGGGGTAAAGCGGAGGTAAGACCCCGGCAGCTTCTCGACGTACTTACATACCTGGTAGGTACTTACAGCCCGCAGGTATCTGGATACTGCAACAGTGTGATGTGGACACTTATGTTGAGATTATGCCTAATAAATGTCTATCCAGAGACGAAGACTACCTCAAGAAACGGGAGAAGAGAATGGCCGACTATATACCTATTTCTTACGGCAAGATTGATCATGATACCCCTCGCCTTTTTGATAAACTCCGCACTGCAGCGCCACACCCGGTCATCGAATAACGTGCGTACCCTCAGCAGGCTCCAACACCATCCACCGACAGGCCAAGTCTTTCTTCTCGTTGTGCTTGCGCAGCGTGGCAATGATCTGGTTCGCAATGTCTTCGAAGTTGCTGGTAGCGAGGGCTAGGATCGTCGGCCCAGCTCCGGAGAGGCACACCCCCAGGAAGCCGGATTTTGTCTTGGGGGACATGGACTCGACGATTTCCGTCAGTCCGGGTATCAATGTCTGTCGGTATGGCTGGTGGATCTTGTCCTGCATGGCGAGGTGAATGAGCTCTGGGTCGGGCGGTGACTGGCCCAGTGCGACGGGAAGTAACGCAATTCGTTGAAGGTTGAACGTCTGTATCGTGGCAGGTTAACAAGGATTGTTCAAACTGTAACTTTACTCTTGTTTTCTTCTCCTCGCTTTTCTTGTCATGTCCTCTTGTGTTCTTCTCTCTCTTGTTGCTTTGCATTGGGGATACATACCACGTCCGGACGAGAGTACTTCTCCGGAAGCACGGCCCGAGCCGAGGCCGTGGGCACTACGAAGTCGGGTATAATGGCAACGGCCTTGATCTCCTTTGCCCAGGGAAATTTAATGTGGTGTCCGATGCCGACAGGCGGTACTGGAGGCTTCTTGCCAGTGTCGACCCCGCCAGCGGGCGACGGCAAGACCTCCGATAGAGGAATCTCGATTCGGGCTGCGTCCTCGGGGTTCAAGGGCATGAGATATGTTCCAACGAAGCCACCATACAACGCAGCACCGACATTATCTGGATGTCTTTCTATACGGGGTCAATCAGCATAAACTCCTCTATCTCGCATCCGAGATTTCTCCACTTTAAAACTTTCGTCGGGATTGATTTTGGCGTCTGTTTTTTTTCTTCTTTTCCTTCCCCGGTACAAATATCCCGCAAATGCCAACTTGATCAAGAACAGAGAGGCACAGTAGACGAGAAAGCTCACCAATCATGAGACAATAGTCAAACAGCCTATCCATATCCAAGCCCTTCAGTCCTCCAACCTCCTTGCCCAGCATGACTCCCGCAACGACCGCAGCGCCAGAGCTGCCCAGACCTCGTCCCAGCGGGATAGGATTCTTGATGTGAACGTGCGTCTCGGCCGGGAAAGCTCGTTGGTCGTGGCATCGCAGTACGTAGAGCGCGACTCGGGTAATGAGATTGCTTTGCGGGTCGAGGCTCACGTCGTCGGCGCCTGCGCCCTCGCCCTCGTATGTGATTCTGCAGTTGAACGGCTGCTGAGAGGGGCCCTTGGAGCTGTCGATGGTGACATGCAGCTCCAGGTAGACATTGAGGGCGAGGCCGATGACATCGAAGCCGGGGCCGATGTTGGCGCTGGAGCAGGGTGTTCGGATGACGAATGAATCCATGGCCTGTGGTTGAAACGAGGGGATGGATCACTCGTCGATTAGACGGAGGGAGCTGACGTTGAGGTAACAGGTTGTTGCGCCAAATGTTTCTCGACGATGATTATTACCTCCACCAAGAGATGAGGCCCCGCGATCTGTTTTGGTGGGGCGCCGCCGATAATCGGACATGATCTTCTGAACTCCTGAATGGATTTGCCGTGTTTTCGACCACGAGTCACAACGAAGCTCCAGGAGGTTCTGGTCGCTCGGCGCTGCAGCCTGCACTTTGAGAGTTTGCCGAGTGCAGAATTTCTTCATACCTAGCAGCCACCAATTGCCCAGATTTCTTTCTGGTTCGTCACATCGGTTTCTGATGTTGCGAGGACGACAAGTTCTTCAAAACGATGCACGTTATTACCCGTTCGTTGAGAGTCGGCCACCAGAGTCTGAACCAACCACTAAGGTGTCACACTCACAGGTTACAGCACAAGACAAGAATCGGGACATTCATCTGAGTATCTCAACTGAGAAGTAAGCCAAGTCAAAAAGAAAACACTAACTAGGTACAATGCTGCTCATCTTCTTTGTACTTGTTAGCTACTGTCTTCTTCATCACCAACAGCCGCCTCTTCTTCACTCCCTTCAGCGATCGCCAATCAATCCCTTAATCCCTTCCTCCTTCACGCCCATCTATCAACGCTATTTCTCATCTATCACGACGTCGCGATTGCTTCACTGCCTAAGCTGCTTGGTTTTCACTATCCATGCTCACCGTGCTCACCTTTCCTGGCGTGTTGGTAAACAGTCATTATTCGTTTACTCACGTTGCTACTTGGCCCATCCGGTGCACCCTTTCTCTCCCCCCCCCCCCTGAAATCGCGCTGACTCGAATACCGTATGGGTAGACTTGCTTCCTCAGAAGGATATGTTCGGGGGTTATTTGAGCTGGCGGCAATCGCAAGGTGGCTTTGATACATGGCGGTGACTGTGACTATGTGCTCACTTGAGACCCGGATATGGAATATGTACGCCAATATTTCTCCAGGCCTTTGTCCCCGCTGGCCATGCAGCTTCCTGATTTGGAAATCTGATCGGCGACTTCGCCACAATTGCGCTGCTGGCCGGACGATCGTTCGTAGCGGCTTGGGCTGAATGTTCAATGATGGATGCGGTGCGTCTCCTTTTGCAAAATGTAAGTCATACATTTTGGAAGAAGCACCTGTTGCGTTTTTGTCAGCTTTTTTGTATGTTGGTGCTTGCGTCTTCTCTCTTGGGACTTTCCATGGTCTTGCGTTCGCTTCTGCTGATGTTGATTCTCACATTCTCCCGAACGTTGTTGGTCGGCTGTCACGGCAGACTGGCAGTCATGTTCTCCCAGGCCATGGACATGAGAAGGGTGTCCGAGAACTGCTGTCTAATATCTGCTTGAAGAAATCGCAATATTGGACTGCATGACGATCGCAAATCGATTCGAATGCGAGTTACTACAAAAGTGAAGTGGATAAGAAAAGATGTAGCAACTTTGAATCAAAGACAACGGGGTTTATGAGGAGTCGCCCCAGACTAGACTGGGAGTGCTGAAGCAGGACAGTGTCGTCTTGAAACACCAGCCAGAAAAGACGAAAGTGTTGTTGAGATGAGTGCGACGGCAGGATGGACTACAGACTTAGACCACGGGTGAGGAGTTGCTTTCTAGAAGCGTATCGCTATCCGATATCAGCTGGGAAACTATAGATTTACGTGTGAATCCGGATCTGGAAGACGTGCTTGGGCCGGAACCAGGAACTCATGAATCATCCCGCAGCCCTGGAGACTCTGACTACTTGTTTCAGTCCGGACGTCAATGAAGCAATTTCCCACACTCGTCGTACCAGAAGCGTCTCTCATTTTTTATTGACCTTGACTGGGAGCGCAGCCAGCGATGAAGCGAAGAAGAAGGAGCAGACTCAGAGGTGAGGACTGCAATGTAATGACTACCGACAACTCACTTGAGGAGTAGGCGAGAAAACAAACACACAGTTACATCTATCGAGTTCTTTCCTGGCGAGCTTCATGTGTGAGCCCTTTCATACGACCCTTTTCAGTGAAGGCAGTGCAAGCGGCGATTGCGCCCGCCGCCACGTCATAAATGATGTCCTTTCGTGACCGGAAAGGTTATCTGATTACTCTGCGAGCCGGAGCTTAGCTACCAGATTTCTTCCTGCATGGGATGATACAATCCACGCATTGCCGTGATGCAGACGGGACATCCATTGTTGCCCAAAATATCTTGACCCGATATCAAAGTGAATGGCGACCAAGATGAGAATCCCGAGGAGGCTTGGTCTTTTATCCCTCGTCAAGGCAAGTCCTGAAATATTCGACTGTTGGGGCGTTGGCTAACTCAATTTCTGTAGAGAGTCACTTATACAAGTTACAAGGTCACAATTTCGTCACACCAAGAAGTAGACAGGGTCGCTACGTTGGACGAGGTGGCATGACTTTCGCATCTCGTGGCATGAGCCCCCTCTTGCTACACCTCGGCTGTCTTGAGTCTTGACTCATTGCGGCTGGCACACCTCATGTAGGTATATTTTGTTTTTTTCTTACGCAATAGCTTCATGCAACTGTGTCCATTCCATGAATCTGGTGGCAACAACAGCTGGCCAAAGTATACTCCGTAGAACAGACATACCTATTCAGCAGCCAGCTTTGACTGGCTTTGAAGGCCAATGGACTTATTCTCACGATGTAACGAGCAGTACAGTGACGCAGCTGCGTTCTGGTGAAGTACCTATTGAAGCGCGGAATGCAGTGGCGCGATATGGGCATCATCAGCTGCGTCACACAAAGTTGAAGTCGAAACGTTGATCAGGCCAGCTTTAAAATCGGGCTGCTCTCATTGGCCAGGGAGAGAGGGTGGTTCGACTTGCGGACGATCTTGACCAATGAGAGCGTTCAAAATTAAACGCGACGCCATTCTGCCGAGGGCTCAGAATCACGTGGAGAGCCTGTCCTGAAGCAAGACAAGATTCGACAACCTTCCCGCACAATTCCCCGCCCTGACGACCAATCAGCGATTTATGCACCGGTACGTACGGAGTACACGGTACAAATCAAGCAGCCTGTCTCGTGTGGCATCTTCCGTCGTTCGATGCCTTATCGATGGATGATGCCTTATCTGCCTCGACCAACGCATCGTCTCCCGCGTTGCTTTTGTTCCACTCGCATCTACCACCCTTTGCCATCGACTGGCGTCAATGCACTTGTACAGTAGGGTTGCAGAAAGTCTGATCGACTGAGGGGTCTTACTTTTCTTTCTCTCCCTCCTTTTCTCGCACCATTTTGGCCGCAGTTCATTTAAGGGTGCCGCCCGCCTAGGCACCAAAATTTGCTGTGGTCGAAGAAACAGCTTTGCCAATATTAGCTCGACGACCAAACCGCAGCCAGCAAAACCTCGACTTGACCGACGTACATCACAGAGTCCCGATTCCCGATATTCGACTATAAGTACGATCATATATCTTTTTCGACCGGCAGTGCACTCATCAAGTCACAATGGTTCTCTTGCATGCCAACCACCAAGACTACTACTACCCGTTTTCCGCAGTCACCCTAGCCTACTTCCTTCGTTACTCCTCTCCTGAGCTCAATCCTTTCGCCTCTCATGTCCTCAGCACCGATACCATCTCCAGTCATGTCGACCCTGAGACACAGCGTCTTTATACCACGAGAATCCATCTGAAAAAGAGTCGCTTGCCAGGCGCAGTCTTCAAGCTGCTACCCGCCAGTGTCACGGGAGGCGGTAGTGGCGACAAGGCCTCGTATATATTGGAGACCAGTGTTGTCGACATGAAGGAGGGATGGATGCACACCAAAAGCCAGAATCTCAACTTTACGAGCATTCTGACTGTGCTCGAGCAGCAAGACTTCAAACGCGACGCCGAGAACATGGCCAACCATACCGGGGTGGATATATCAGTAAAGTGTTGGTCACGACTGGGTGAGAAGCTCAGAGGAAAGATTGGACAGTCTCAACAGGAAGGTGGTCTGATCTCCGGTATCATGGGTGGTTGGGGTGCCAGAAGCCTACAGCGGACAATCGAGAGACTCGCTTCCACCAAGACGGTTGACCAACTTGGAAAGAGCCGCGACGGCATGCGAATTGTTTTGGAGCGCCTTCGCAACCACGGCGTGATGGGGGTTCTGGAGACCCTGAAACGAGAGCGACAACGGCAGGCCCTCGGTGCTTGACCGGAGCGCCGTGTATACTTTTGAGTCCATGGCAGGCCGTGTCACTCGTCGCGAGCGATGGTTCCCACGCATATCCACGACGATTTCTGTATGAACCGGGGGCATTGCATTTCCACTGTACAAAATCATCTTCTTTAGCAAGGCGCCTTGTTGTTTTTGTTCTTTTCTCCTCTCTTCCGCATTTGCGTTGGGTGGAATTGGGCCGCACTTTGAACATCCTGCAGGCGTCAAGTCCAAGACGCCAACCGCCGCGAAAACAATAAAAAACCCTTGAATAAATTCAGCCGGCTAGGTCTTGTTAGCCCATGGAAAGCCATGGTAGAGATATACATAGGTTAGAAGCAGGAATAAACATGTACATATATGTAAAACTTTAAAATCGTTGCGGTCGGCAATTAGTCTTGACTGACCTGCTACTAAGACGTCGTGTTTCCAAAGGATTGAATGCAACCAGGCCCCCTTCAACTTTGATGTCATTGTACGATGTGGGTCTGGTGCCACGTTTCGCAGGCTCGCAGCTCGGGCTGGACCACTTTCAACCCTCGCTGCATTCTTTGCTGTTCTTCTGATCTGCAAGCCCGCACAAGAGACCGACAGACAAGTCACAAGGTACATACATATCCATTATTTCAGGCATCCTTGCGTCGCTCCCATCCATTGCGCGGCAGCTTCAAGATGACAGAGCCAGTGTCCGTCCTGTTCGTCTGCCTCGGCAACATCTGCCGATCAACCATGGCAGAAGGCATCTTCCAACACCTCTAGCTCAGCAGCCACAATACAAAGATAAGATTGGCAAGATTGACTCCTGCGGGACAGGTGAGATATCTGGATAGATCATCCTTTCGTACACATTTCACACTCGTACATTTTGAACGTGTTGGCAGAATCAACAGATGGGAATCGGATGCGCAAACTGACTTCTGCTTCGCGCAGCTGCCTACCATTCAGGGGAACAGCCGGACTTGAGAACGCTATCCACCCTCCACGACAATGGCATAACAACCTACAAGCATGCGGCGCGACGTGTAAGTCTCCCACTCGAAGGGCCCAACTGAGCCGATCGCTAATAGATTATTCTTGGTTCGATGCGCTAGGTCAAGACGCAGGATTTCGACACATTTGACTACGTGTTTGCCATGGACAAGTCGAACCTCTCAGACTTGAACAGCCTTCGGAAGAAGGGCAAAGCAAAGGTGATGCTCTTCGGGGAGTTCAGCGGCACGGGCGAGGCGGAGGTTGTGGATGATCCTTATTATGGCGGGAGAGATGGGTTCGAAAAGGCGTATGAGCAGTGTAGTCGGTTTGCGAAGAATTTTCTCCAGGAAGTAGTTGGGGAGTAGACGAGTAATATCTGGCGGTGCGGTACTGTATCATGGACGAATGTTATAGCGGAAGATTTCCGCACCAGACAGAAGGCCTCATCAATCGTTGCCTGGATGGGCCAACGTCGAAAGGCGTGATGGCTCCGGATGCAAGATGATGGGATGGGGTTTATAGCGATGGTGCTCTGTGGCGCAGGCACAGGGCCATGGACAAAGATGGACAAAGATGAACAAAGGCGACCAGGGTCGAAAGGAAAGAGCGGGGCTACATAGTGTTGTATCCGGATGAATTGGAAGTCCCTGGACGGCTACGAAGTATGTGTCAACAAAAACTGGCTCGGATTACCTCGGCCAACATGAGCGGTCAATCTGAGCCGGCCTTCCAGCGCGATCATCAGTCCCGGTGGATGGTCGCCAATTTGTGCTTGTTCGGAGGGCATTGTGACTTTTATTGACAGCTTACAGAGTATGTGCTAGGTACTTCTGGCAAATTGCCGGTTGACGATGACTGATGAGGCAGGCGCGCGCTTAGAAGAAGTCCGGCAGGAACACTACTGAATTGATTGATTTGCTATTGACGCCGGCAGTGTGGGGTGCAAAGCGCTCACTCCGCAGAGCCTCCCGAGGGGCGTGATGGCGGACTAAGGCTAGGTCCGGAGAGGAAACACTACTGGACGGGAGAAGGAAGGAGCAAGCTGCACCGGCGCGACAGAGTGGACATTGTGGACTGAAGTGACGTTGAACCCTGAGCCAGAGCCAGAGCCACTGCCCCCTCTTGCTGCCGGCTCACTCAGAGAGTCGGACTCAGCACACGAGCTGCTCTCATCAACGAGCAATGACCTGTGCTGGAGCAGCTCCATCCTCTTCCCCCATCCATCGTGATTTCGTGCATCATCCATTAATAATTGTTGTCCATTAACTGAAGTTGTCTATTCTCCATCAAACCTGACCGGGACCTGTCACCTGTGGCCTGCCTGGCTGGTTGAGTCGTCGGGTCACCTCAAGGCTCAAGACGCCGTCCCCCTGTACGCAGTACATCCGCCCAATCTGTGTTTCATGCCGTTCCGTCACATCTGCGTGACGACGTGCATGTCTTGGCAAGCTGCATCGGCTCTTCATTGCTTGACCTGCAGCTTCCGTCACCTTTCTTCCTTGGGCCATATAAGCTGACCTTTGTGCCGCTCCTTCTTGTTGGCTCACCGTTCAAGGCCGACAAAACATTACAGCCATCGAAGGCGTGTATTGACAGCACGATATCCTCACCTCAGACGCGGGGTCACTCAGAGACGTCTCCTCTCTCTCTCTCCCCCCGTGAGAAGAGAACCCCCTCGCCCCGCCCGCTTTGTCCCCTTCGCGCGCGATACGACAGCACAAACTGGCTGAACGCGCAGTTCGCTCGGCACCTTTACGCACACGCAGCCATGACGAACATCCCCGGACGCAGAGCCTTCAAGTGCTTCAATCAGGAATTTGTCGTCGACGAGAGATACACCGTCACAAAGGAGCTGGGACAGGGCGCCTATGGGATTGTCTGGTACGTTTTTGTGCGTCCTGGGCCGGCTTGGAAATCGCGGAATCGCCTACGGCCCCGCCATCCTTAGGGCAGAATCATGGCTAATCGAGCATCTTGTCTCCATCACAGTGCCGCTGTCAACAACCAAACGAAGGAGAGCGTTGCCGTGAAGAAAGTCACCAATGTCTTCAGTAAAAAGATTCTTGCGAAGCGCGCTTTGCGCGAGATAAAGTTGCTGCAGCACTTTCGCGGTCATCGCAATGTAAGCATGTCCGCACTGCCCCGCGGCACGCTACCCCGCTTGACTCTTCAAAACCTATTGAGAGTTGAACGTTGAACGCGGGCGACGGTTTGCTGACGGGCAGCTTGCGCGCGCCAGATTACATGTCTTTATGATATGGATATTCCTCGACCTGACGTGTTCAATGAGACGTATCTTTATGAAGGTTCGTGGTTCTGTATGATGCGCTTCGCGCTCAACGACGTTGAGAATTGCCTTGTGCTGACGCCTGAACTCAATATAGAATTGATGGAATGTGACCTGGCCGCCATTATTCGATCTGGCCAGCCGTTAACGGACGCTCATTTTCAATCATTCATATACCAGATTCTGGGTGGTCTCAAGTATATTCACTCGGCCAATGTCTTGCATCGAGATTTGAAGCCAGGCAACTTGCTGGTCAACGCCGACTGCGAACTCAAAATCTGCGATTTCGGTCTGGCACGTGGATTTTCAGCAGATCCGGAGCAAAACGCTGGCTACATGACGGAATACGTTGCTACCAGGTGGTATCGAGCTCCAGAAATTATGCTCAGCTTTCAAAGTTACACCAAAGCCAGTACGTGATCCCCCTGTTTCCTCTTCGCTGGCAAGGTGGTGTGATGGCTATCTAACAGAATGCTCTCCCATAACAAGTTGATGTCTGGTCTGTTGGATGTATTCTTGCCGAACTTCTCGGTAGCCGACCCTTCTTCAAGGGTCGAGACTACGTCGATCAGCTGAACCAGATTCTACACGTTCTTGGCACCCCTAATGAGGAGACTCTGTCGCGCATTGGCTCTCCTCGTGCCCAAGAATACGTCCGCAATCTGCCCGTCATGCCCAAGAAGAACTTCGCCACCCTATTTCCTCAAGCCAACCCTCACGCCCTGGACCTCCTCGACAAGATGCTGGCTTTCGATCCCTCTTCACGCATCAGCGTAGAGCAGGCGCTTGAGCACCCGTACCTACAAGTATGGCATGATCCCGCGGACGAGCCCAACTGCCCCACCATATTCAACTTTGACTTTGAGGTCCTTGATGATGTTGGTGAGATGCGCAAGGTGATACTCGATGAAGTTATACGCTTCCGTCAGATGGTGCGGACTGCCTCCAGTGCAGAACCCACGACGGGCCAAGCTCAGACAGCCGCTGCTGGCCAGGTACCGATGCCCCAGGCTGGTGGGCAGTGGAAGGCGGAGGACCCCCGACCTCAGGAGAATACCCCTCAGGGTAACGGCCTAGAGCAGGATCTTCAGGCCGGTTTGGACGCGGCCTGAATGAGGGGGGGGAGATATAGACGAAGAAAAAACTACACGACTAGCTTGACCATGAATGAAAGCCAAGAAGTGTAGATGGACTGGCAGATACGTCACGGGTAGCGAGATGAACGTAGGATGGGTGACATGGCGATTGTGAAATGAAAAAGCTTTCAGTGTATTAATTGAGCGTGCCAATCTGCCGTAGGTGATGTGAATCATGTGGCTTACAAGGTTATGGCTTGAAACTGAAGCCTTTGAGAAAATGAGGTCTTGTAGCGGTCTGGGGTGAAAGTGGAGCAAAACTATTTGCCAAGCAAGTCTTCGCAACCTCCGAAAGTGGTGGACTGACCAGAGGGCGAGATGGGGAGAATCATGATTGGCGTCAGATCATAGATGTGAGCGCTCCTTGTGCGCACCTTTATACCAACTCAGTCACTCGATTTCTCACCAGGAGAGTAGGAGGGAAACACATTACACAGCATTCTACTGTACGCAACTACTACACCACAAAGTAAGTTCCGATTTGGCAAAGCCATTGCTCTCTGGGGGGCTGCAAAAGGCGTGCTACATGTATGTGAAGCTCGGAGTCGAAGCTCACGTGGGCACAGGGAGCAGATATGGAGACCGAGAAGGGATGATACATGTCTCGGGAGTTTCTTGGAGGGAATGACATGGAACGGGAGAGGAAGGGAAAGCGGAGCATGTCTCGTTTGTGTTCTTAAGATGGATACGAAGGGAGGGGGATATTGAGGCGACCTTTGTGAGGAATTGTAGATAAAACATTATATATAAAGATCATGTTGATCATTCTCATACATTATCAGATATGGAAAGAAGAAAGACTAGATGAGCCACAGGTACCACAGTGATATATGTACTCATAAGATGAACACGGCCCGAAGACCCGTGTTCACCGTGGACCACAACAGAGAAAGAAATCAAAAGCAATGGAAGAAGAAGAAGAAAACACAATCATCTCCTTGGCAGGTTTCGCCCCCGTTGCCCAAAAAACCAATACATGGCAGTATACACCGTGCTATCCTGCCCAGCCGCCTTCCCACACCCATGACTAACCCCCCCCGAAGTCAACACACGGTAGACATACTCAACGCCGCCCACACTCCCAGACTTGGCACCCAACTGAAGCCACGCGACCGCCCCGGTGCCCTGAGGCCCTCTATCCGCATCAACAGGCGCATTCACAGCCGCCAGCTTATCGCAAAGAACATTCGTCTCCCCCCCTCCAAGAACAAAATCAGCCGTGCCAGCCGCAGTAAACAGATGGTGTCCCAGAAAGGGAATAGGCTTCTTCACGCCCCAAACACGGAGGGGCTCATCAGCCGGAAAGGGCTCCGTCAGTGAAGCACCCGGCGATGTGGGCTCGACTCGTCCATCCGTGGAGGAGTAGTTCAGATTCAGAGGCACAAGATGCGACCAGATTGCGCGGCGGGGCAGGCCATCCCAGTCTTCTTTTCGGGGGAGCGAGTCGTGGGTTTGTCCTGGGTAGAGCGCTGTGATGTCGTAGAGCATGGCGAGGGCGCCGGTGGGGGAGGGACTGGCGCCGATGTGGGAGCATGTGTAGTTTTGGATGCCGAAGCCGAGCGCAATGTGTAGGAGTTTGGAACCGGTGGGCGGTTGGGGAAGATTGTGGGCTAGATGGAATTTGGGAAAAGAAAAAGAAAAGGTCCTTTGGTGAGTACATATGACGCTGCTTGTTTTTTTTTCTTCTTTTTTTTCTTTTTTCCCCTCAGAAGTTTCTTGATTGCTTTTTCTGCCAATTTGTTCCCTCCTGGTCTCTGGGCTCTGGGGTTGGAATACCTAACTTACCATGCTCGATTTGGGGGAGTGTGGGCGGCATGGGCCTCGGCGCGCAGGACTCGGAACAGAGGCCGAGTGCCAAGACGGAGGATAGGAGAAGAAGGAGCCTCCACGGTGATAAAGTCGACATGGTTTTTGGATTCATCGTTCGTTACAAGGAACGAATAGAGATGGAGAGAGATGAGAGAGGGTTGAAGAAGGGGAGGAGAAGAGATGTTTTGTTGGCCAGAATCTTCAGTTGTTCGTCATATGCAATGTGCGAATGAAAAGAAAAAAAGGGGGGGGGGGGGAGGGGGGGTAAGGAATCAACTGGATCGAATTGACCTGACCGTTGGTAGCAAACGCGACGTGGAAGAAGACGTTGCGACTTGTACCGCACGTGTAGAATAGTATCTGGCCGCTTGTCAGGAAAGCAGAGAAAACCGCGGGCCTTCATGTATTCTTAACCCCAGCCGAGATGAAAACGCAGGTGGCAGGAAGGTCTATGCGACAAGTTGACAACACACACGGGCAATGGCTGGGGTTCCATCGTCAAACGAATGAGCATTGAGAGCAGGGTTATGCAGAAGATGTTACATACGAGAACGGGCTTGGTGTGTTTGTAATGTGTTACGATTGGCCGTGTACCCGCCTCGGCGCTTACAGCGAGACGGCGTTGCAGTATGTATGTTTCGATGGGGGGGGAAAACTCGGGGGTTGGGGGAAGCATTCTCCCGAGTCCGTACTTATGTCAGAGCTGGAGGAGATGACGGATCAGCAACCTTGTACCGTGTTACGCGATTGATGCGGGATGACTGGGAAAGGAGTGGCGGGGTGATGATGGCGGGTGGTTTGGAGGAGGTTGAGAACTTGAGATGCGGCAGCACGTGTTTGTCGACAGTCGAGATGTGGAGAGTACATGTTGAAGGGCGTTTGGGGTTGCCGGGGTAGGTAGATATAGATATATTGGACGCGCCTTGGTATCATGAGAGTGAGACATGTGCCTGCTGTCTTGGACTCTTGGTGGAGGATGGACCATGAAGCAAATGATTCACATGTTGTAAATGTTGCCGCGAATCTCCCCTGTGTCCTGGACTCTTGATATACGTTCTCATGCATCCGGCCGGTCGTCGCAGACCCGGCGTTGCATCGTCGTCGATCCAGGCCGTTTTATTCGCTGTCGCATGTGCTTTGAAGCGCTTCAAGCTGGTCAGTGGTCATGTATCGCTTGGATGCAGTACGGGCCGCCTTTCTTCATCTGCTGTTCTTAAAAGAAGGAACTCGGCTGGGTCCTGTCGCGGCCAAGAATTGCCCCTCTTTCCTCTGAGATCCGCCCCTTCAGTCATGGACTCATGGCCCAAAACATTGACCAGCTCGACAGCGGAGAATCAGATCATCTATTCTGTACCTACGGAGTACAACGCAGATACATCATACAGACAGATGACAGGCGCGCTATGTGTCACACAGTACAGAGTACATGTATATCTGCTTGTGAGTCAAAAGTGCCCAGAGTACCACGTACCTTTCAAGATATCTAATGGCCAGATACATAGGTACCTAAGGTAAAAATTTATGCATGTATCTGCGGGGAGAAACAGACAGTGTACTGTGTCACGTGTGTAACAGTTCGCAGTTTGAACCCAACCTCCCAGTACGGAATTGTTCAGCGAGCTCGGCTTTTCCAGGCTCAAGCCCCCGCACCCTTATTTTGCCGATTATCAAGATCAGAACTGAAAAAAACAGACACCGCCATGATAAGCATCCTGATTCCTCAGTCAAAATAGGGGGCGCTCGTGTTAGCACTTCTTCGTCAAACCATCCCAAAGGCTCTCTCTTATGCCCTGAATGTGGCTGGCATTGTGCGACCGAGAAGACCCTTCCTACGCTTTTACGCTTTGGCTTCCTGGCAAAGCCTATGTTTTCGACCGTTTCACATGGTCACGTCAGTTTCCTTGCGCTTGCGCACGAGCTCGCACAATTTCCATACCACGGACGAAAAAGGGCCAAAAATAGTCGGCGTGAACCATTGGCGTAGATATCCCTGGATGCCTATCGAGTGCCTCTGTCGACGGGGAGAGAGGGCAGAGAAGTCCAGATTCCAGAAGCCCAGAAGAGCCTTTTCCCTCACCTCACGTCTGGTGGTGACGACTCGAGTGACGAGTCCATGCTACGCGTCGTGGTTGCCGAGCCACCGTATCAGTCATCACACTCGATTAAGAACCTGCTGCATGTGCATGCGGAGAGACGGACGCAAATCCTACACTGCCTGCAGCATATCTCCGTTGCATGGATGATGGAGCGGAGCTTGCTTGTTGAAGTTCTGACATGCCATCGCGACGAGGACGGAGCCGAGACCTGCACAATGCTCGTCCGTCTCTTCACAAGGCGCCGTCTCAGATGCATACCTATCATCACTAAATACCTACATGCATGCATTGGATGTACGGAGATGTATGTAACAGCTTTATCTGAGGCTATGATGTCACATGATGTGTCCTGACTCCTGACCCGGTCCTCGTGGCACGTGGCGTCCTCTCCACTATTAGCCCCTTTCTCCTTCGCTTCCTCAGCTTCTCCCTTTCATCTTCCGCTGTCTCTCTCTATCCTCTTCCCGCCTCGACCTTTCCTGTTCTGAACAAGTTGAGGCTAGGGCCGCTTGGCTCATCATGGATTCATCATAGATTCATCATGGCCAAGGTTGTTAGCGACCGCACCGTACCGCATGGCATCGCCTCGCCTCGTCCCGTGCCGTCCGGTCCGGTAGTTGACCTTTAAAAAATTTACGACGACCGAGAACACTACAAATCGCCGCAGCGGCGCATTACGTTCATATATAAACGGGTCTACTTGTCACGCGTTCTGTGCAAAGCTGCGGAATGCGTGCGTCACCATCATTGTCCCGTCAACAGCTGGTTGACGTAATACGTGTGAGTGGTACACAACAGGAGGGGGGGTACCTAACCGTGGCAACGCCTTCAAGGGAACAGGACAACCCCCATGATTTAGTGCCATGCACAGCGTTGAATCGGTCTGACACGAACCACACATCAAAGTACATGATTTGGGTCCTGGGACTCGCCATACTTGTTCGACAATACATGGAGGGCTTGCTCACTACCCAAGTGCACTCTCATCATCGGCATGAAACAAACAATCTACAGTCACAGCCGTAGTAGCTGGCGGCTGTCTGTTTTCAAAAGTTCCACTGAAACACCGTTGACGTACCTTTATCCATCTCAAACCCATCATTCGTCTCTATATAAGTGCTTCCCTAAGTCCCCCATCCCGCCTCATGAGTCCTCGTCTCCAATATGAGCCCTCCAATTCCAGCTCCTGTTTGCTTTCCCACGAGAACATACGCATACCATATATACCTAGCCAACTCCCAGTGCACAGCACGTTGTGGCATGTCTCTAATTGACAGCACAGGCAAATGCGACGAACGAATTTTGCACGCAGCACACCTACCCAGTCAGTGTGGAATACCGCGCAAACAGTTGCATCCTGCCAAAGATAGAGTAATGGGCGCGATACACCTGGATAAGTAACATCAAGAAAGCCAAACGAGATGAACAAAAAGCACGAGCAAAGCCCATCGTATCTAAGTGGACTCACTGATCAAATACCATGAAAAAAACTTCCTTCCACAGAAGCTCCTGGTTGGTTTCTTTTTTTCCAAGCATGGATGAAGATCGGTGGTTGAACCAACAAACCACAGATAAGCTAGGGATCAAAAGAGCCGCCTGAGTCGAGACTTTCCTAATGAGTATCGAACTAAGAGGAAGAGAAAAGGGAGATCGGAGCGCGTGGGTTTTGGATCATGGATAGCGGAAAGCCGGTGCACGCCACGCACGGCGTGATGCGACTATCATGCGAGCGATTCCAACAATGGAGGCACAACGAGCGGAATGCGACAACATGGTGTGAAACTTGATTCGCAGAACTCAGTGTATCATGGAATCTCCAAAGACATGCACATACTAATGCACTCAAGGGTTTTTGCTCAGCCCGTGATGACTCAATTATTTGTCCGAGAAGGCCTTTCCCATGAAAGCAGTACATATGTCATATATACACCACAATACATGATGCAACTCTGTGCAAGGACGCAGCATGGATTCCATCGTGATGGACCAAAAACATATGTTGCAACAAGTGTAAGATTATGACTCGCTACGTAGGTATCCGAGATCTGCAGAAGTCCGTTAAAACGCCAATAGACTCCACGCAATGATATCTCAGCCAACGCACCGTACCATCAAAAACATTCCCGTCAGACCCCCCAAACATTGACATTGGAATACCCAAAGCACAACTAAATATCACTGCAACCCTCTGAAAGAAACCCAGGAAGAAGAAGAAGAAGATAGTTCTAATTGCACCGACCGCCGTGTTCATCCGATCTGAAATAAAAGTAACAAGCAAACAAACGACACCAGACCATAGTACTGCTCAGAATCATATCCGTGGCCTGTGTCTAAATGAAAAATCCAGGGATATATGTGAAGAGAAGAACGAGAACTTCAGAAGACCGAGAACTTCAGAAGACCGAAACGGGCATAAGACAAAACTTGCCCACCAAGATTAGCATCGAACATCAAGTAGGTATTCCAGTAGGTGTTCCAAAAAGAAAAAAAAAGAAAAAAAAATATCATGTAGCATTCGACGTATTCGGATGCAACACCGACATATTAAGCTGCGGCGTTTGCAAGGCCGAGAAAGTGCCCGACCCGGGTGGTCTGAGATTCTCGCGCCCAAACAGATCCCCCGCTACGCCCTGCAGGATGAGCATATCCGTCCGGAGACACCCCGTCAGTGTGCTGGACTGTCTCAAGAACTGAATGGTTCGGGAGAAGAGGTTATGGAGGAGATCCATGGGGACCCATTCGCTCAGCACGTTGGTTTGTGTGCAGGCTGACAGAACCAAGAGGTTTCCCCATTGTCTATACCATAGTCGAGCCTACTCGTTAGTAACGCACATTCTGTATCCAACAACAAATGATTGTCGAGTTTGGTCATCCAGGGCAGGGGTGAAGGCTAGCTAGCTAGCCACTTACGCGTGTGCCGTCCCAAAAACATTCGTTATAATCGGCCGCTCAGGCCCTACATTATGCAGCGCTCTCGTACTCTCAATCAGAGCCTTGATGCCTCTCTTGGCGTATTCCTTGACTGCTTCAGGAATCTCCGTGGGGGACCTCGTCGAAGGGTCAATCACAGGTGCCGCTACGCCCTGGCGGAACTCAGAGATGGCGAAGCCGGCGGAACTCGTCGAGTTATTATTCTGCATCGAGTCCGTCCAGTGCAGGATTTGCCGGATAAACGGCCGGTACGTAATGACCTGTGCGCCCCAGTATTTGGCGCGTAATCGCGCTGTGAGGAGATCCCCTGACGGGAGGTCTTCTTCTTTGAAGGCGAAGCTTGCTGCCACCCATTTCATGTCGGAGACAGCGTCTGCGACGGAGCCTACGTTGTTGAATTTGGGGTCTAGTTCCCCGGGGTCGTGGTCTCTTGGGTGCTTGTCCGGCGCGTAGAACATGCGGTGGATGCAGTTTAGGTGCGTGCGGAGGTACAACTGGGCGGGGTAGCTGTCGAGGACTTTCTGGTCGAAGCCCTGGAGCATGCTCATGTTTGGGGGAGGCATGTCATTTTCGTACGAAAGAAGACCAGAGGGAGGGAGCTGTAATTCCGCAATCAAGTCGCTGTCCGTAGTGGTTTTAATTAGCATAAGACATGGTATCTCGAATTCACGCGAATTCCAGCGTCGCGACTTGTCCTTTCTTCTCCCGGTGTTGAGCTTACCTCTCCAACTGTAGACACGTCCAGAACGCGAGAGCAAGCTGATTGTATTTCGGCTCAACAATCATCGCCATATCCTGCTTGATTTGTCGAAATTTTTGAAAGCTCCTGGTGCGAATTGTCAGCCATTTGAGATTTTGTGTACGTGTATGGCATAGAGAGATACATACGGCCTCATGATGACCTGCAGCTTATGACCAGCCTGATGGATAAAGGCAAAACTCTCCATCGGACGAGCCAGTTGCCCGTAATACAATCCCGCAAAGATGAGAGCGTACACATTCTTCATATTCTTGTACCCCCCCAAATGATTTCCCAAAATATCGGTGGCCAGGGCAAAGTATTCCAGTCCCGGAATCGCTTCGTAGTTCTTCTTCAAGCCCAGACCATGTCGAACGACACCACTTCCACTCCCCTGGACAGAGGATCGACGGCTTTGGCCCCCTCCACGCTCTGCTTCCTTGGGGGAGGTCAATCCCGAAGGATGAAATACTGAAGGTAAGCTAGGAGGCGAGCCTTGGGTAGGGGATTGAGAGAGGCCGTTTCTTGCCAGGGAACTGCCTCGTGGAGCCGTTTCAGTCTGGTGCACAGCGTCAGGAATTCGGTCACCAGATTGGCAAACTTTGCCGAGTGCCAGAATGGTCAGAACAAGAGCGTTGTGGATCGATCTTTCCGGCCTGCCCCACGTGGCACCACTTGAAGTTGGCGATGCCTCAGATTCTTCGGTGGCCGGTGACCTCTTTCGCTTTGCTCCCGGCATGGCATTGCCCATGCTTGAAGAGGCATTGTTCACTGCAAAGGAAGTCCCTGCAGTCTTCGGATGTCTGAGGCGAGTTGATCTTAGTGGTAGTGAGTCCAGAAAATGACGGACCCAATCCTTCAGGACCTGAGGCTGTATGATGGGGTGCATGTTGAGAATATGGTCTTCAAAAGTCTTCACATAGCTCCAGACCTTGTGCTCGCTGTAATCTGGGTTCCCGTCGCAGGTGAGCACACCGCCTTTGTATTCCACAAACTGATCCGCCGGACTCAGCCCGCCAAGATGGCCCCAATCCACAGCGAGAGGAGAGGACGTCGCCGTATCGGATACGTCGTCGGCCATGTCCAGATTGCCTTGATCTGGAGGAAGATTGCGACTAAGATGCGATGGATGAGAGTCCTCCCCGCGCCCGTAGACAATCAATACGCCCCTGTTCTGTTCGATGCTGATTGGGTATTCGGAAACATGCCGTATCCCTACTGCTTCTAAATGCGGCTTAACCATGTCGCGTATCACGGGCCAGTTCAAAAGTAGGCTGGCTAGTGTCGTGTGGTTCATCGGAATCGCTGGTTCTCCTGGCGGAACTGGCTCACCGGGCTCTTGTTCCAACTCATCTTCTGCCATGAGCGGCGGGGCGGGGCGTTCCGAGTATTCGCGCGGAGTTTCGCCATAGTATTGGCTCTCTGATTCCTCTTCGGCCTCAAAGTGAGACCGGTGCATCTCTTGAAGCTCTCCATCCGCAACGGAATCCGATTCGACGTGGCCTCCGCTAAGCCGATTGACGCTCGATTCCAACTTGCTCATTCGATTCATGAGGTGACCTTCGATGCGCTGAACATGGTTCAGCAAGCTTCCAACACTCCTCTGCACCGTGCTGAGTCCCTGGAGAATGTCAGCCTGAGCCTTGTCCGTCCTGTTGAGAAAGTTGTTAGCAAATGTCCAAGAAAAGTCTGATTCGCGAGCATCGTACGCTTTGGGAACTGGATCGCGGTATTTGCACACTGTTCCTTTGTCCTGACAAGTCTTGCACGGTTTGAGCTCATCGCACTTGGCTTTGAGCTGACGGCACTGATCGCAAGCCTGTATTCGTGTTAGTGTAAAAGTCATTTTGACGTACATGTCAGGTCGTCTTAGCATTGAGCGAGTGAATGGAAGCTATGTTTGTAAGACATTTGTGTATATATACATGTGTAGGGAAACATAAGACTTGAGAACGGCTAGCGAGTACCTGTGTTGCTCTGGACCCTTTCTTCTTTGCTGACGATGAGGAAGCATACACTCCGTAATACTGGTCTGACGATGGCATATAACTGGAATGCGACTCGAAAGGAGTCTGGATAGTTGATTCAGGCTGATACGACGAAGGGCGATAGACTCCCGGCGTGAGAGCGCCCGGAAGGCCGTTATCGTAGGCCATATGTCGTTGGTGGCCTTCAACCGAGTAGGCGACGGACTGATGCTGAAGAGGAGCCGGAGGTGGCGGCGGCGGCGGTGGTGGTGGTGGATGATGATGGTGATGACGCTGCGTGGAGGCCGACGGAGGGAGGGGTGTATGAGGAGGCAGGGAATCAAGCGCATGGCCAGTTGCCGGGTTTGACCGGCGGCTGTCGTCGCCAGATTCCCGCTTGATGACGGAGTCCCGAGGGGGGTATTGCTGTTGATGGTACGGTGGGATCGCTGGCGAGGATGATTGGCTTTGATGGTGATATTGCTGGTACTGCTGTGGCTGCTGGTGTTGCTGTTGGTGCTGCTGCTGGTGGGAAGGAGGGCCAGGCTGTCGGAAGTGATCTTGCATGGGAGCAAGTGTTTCCTGTTCGAAACGTCTTCGGTCTAGTTCAGGATGATGAGATTGTGCATGACCGTGTTCTGGCTGTGGAACAGATTCGGCAAGAGAAGCTGAAGAGGTGAGAGGCGGAGGAGGAGAATGCGGACGATGGCCTGAGGGAGGGCCGGCTCCAAGGCTGTTGTGTCGAGGTGGGTATGACTGTGGTTGATATGAGCCTGGACCAGAGTGGTGTGGATGAGCGGTCGAAGAGAGCGGAGCAACAGGATGAGGCCGTGGAGTCGTTGAAGTACTATGAGTCTGATGAGGATGGAGTAGAGAGGTTCCAGATGGAGCAGAAGCAGACCATGTCCCTAGACGAGGACGTTTCCCGTTCGGACCTGGATCCATGTTTGTGCGTTCAAGGTACAGCCACGGGACACAGACATATCAGGAACGAAGCAAGAAGGTGACGAGGCAAGGCGCGGCGAGGGCCAGCATCCATGGGCGTGACTCGTGAGGGCGAGACGAGGTGACAGTAGAGGAGGTAAGGCACGGTAGGCAGGCAGCAAGCTGGGCGATGGACGGAGGTAGTTGGGTGGTACTCGGTACCAGCACAATGAGTTGCCGTCTCGCAGCCGACTGTCGCGAGCACCAGGCATATACCAGACGGATTCGGCGTCTAGGGAGTATGCTGCGGAGCTGGAGGTTGGCTATTGAGGCGGTTGAGGCGGTTGAGGCTGTTGGCGGGAACAGAGACGTCGTCGACGACCGGGCTGGTCCAGAGCACCGGAGACTCGAGAGGCGCAAACGTGTTGGCCCGTAGACTGTAGAGGGAAGGGGAAAGGTTGCGGGCATGGGGGCGTGTGAGAAGCCACGGTGCGACGCCCAGGACTTGGATGGACATGGATCGCGCACAGGGCTGTCCTGTGATGATGACATGAGCCGTCTTGGGGAGCTGTCCTGTAGGCTGTCGCCAGGCCGAGCGAAGGCGAGCGAGGATCAATGATGGATGTACGGCCTCTGGCCTCCCGTATGCCCGGGCACCCGTCCCCCGGTCTGGCATTTCGTTAGGTGCCCCCATACTGTACAAGGAGTTTGTGAGAAACGAAGGCGCTTGTCTGGCGCAGATTCACGACGCAGTCAGCTTTCTTGGAGGACTTCCTCGCCGTTGGGCAGAATAGGCAGACTACCTAGGTACTCTGTAGACAGCTGGCGGGTGGCAGACAAGACGGCAAATGGCGGGGTTGGCAGCTGGCGGCTGGCGGCGGATAGCAAACGGACTTGGCAAATGGTGTGGCCTATGGAAGGCCTGGAGCTGGAAGAGGAAGCGCTGTGTGGAGTGGGGCCCGCCGATGCTGCCTGCATGTGGCTTCCCTGGTGCTCATGTACCGACATCTGCACCTTTAAGGAAAATCATGTAACATGTTGGAGCTGCAGTGCGTCTGGTCCATGTACTCCTTGCCTTTTATCGCGGATGGCGTGCTGGGAGTTGCTGGGAGTGCATGGACCGGACGATGGACCGGACGATAAGCCAGACAGACAGGCAGACAGACAGGCAGACACCGGACACCAGACAGTTTACGGCAGGCGAAACGAGAACCATACCTAGGTACGTGTGAGACGCCAGGCCATGACATCGTTTTTATTACTTGTGTGCAAGTACCGAGACGGTGGCACTTGCGCGCGTGGGTGAATCTGTGGCATTTTGCGTGTAGACTGTAGTATGTAGCTGGTACTTTCCAACTCGACGCTGTCCAGCAACCATCCCACCATAGGCCAGGCTTACACGAGTACTCTACATACCTATTGTCAATGCTCACCTCTTGAATGTCTTGCAGTGCAGTACGGAGTATAGGGGGAATATAAATAGAATAGGTACTGGAAGAGAATGCCAACAACAAAGCAGGAGCCAGCCAGGTCAAGCTCCTACGCGACTAATACAAGTTACAACACATGAGTGCACTCCCGCTACGAATAATAGGTACCGACGATATCGCGCACTTCCCTTGAGAAAAGTCCGTTCGATCCATCACTTGCCGGCTTGCTTCACCATGCTCTTGCGTCGACGTGCGCAGATGACTACGGATGAATACCTACGGAGTAGAAAGACGTGTCCTGAGTCCTGGCCCAGACCGTTATTGCACAAGAATACTAGGGTAAGGAAAGGGGCCAAAAAGAAAAGGAACAGAAAAGAAACCGAGGAGAAGGAAAGGGAAAGAACAAAAAGCACATAGGATCTGATTTACACTCCCCCATCCAGAAAAAAAAAAAAAAAAAAAAAAAAAAAACTAAACTTGAGGTACCGGTAATCAAGGAGCAAGCCTCAGCCGCCTTCATCGATACGAATCTAGGTAGGTAGGTTCGTCCCCGAATGTCGTTGCCAAAAACAGAAGGAAGAAAAAGGCAAGGGAAAACTGGAGAACAAGAGCGGGAGCTGGCCAACGAGGAGCTATAGTGGGTCGCCAAGAAGATGAAAATTGTAATTCGCCGTACCCTCTCGAATGCCACCCCCCCCCCCCCCCAAAACCTCGCACAACGAACACCACACCAACCGGTTTCCCTTTCGTCCCCCATCTCGGTCTGATGATGGAGATGATTCTGAATTCGACACGGCGTCCGGCACTCTTCTGAGAATATCACGATGCTCGTATGGAAGTGGGTACCCAAGGTAAATGCGAACCACCCCCATTTCTGATATGTGCCTCAGTGGCCAGCCCTCATGTGTCGCTCATCACCAGATCGACATTCTGGAAACGATGGACAAGTGCATATCCAAATTGTAGCGGTCTGGCTTCAAATCATGATTCGCTGTACGTATAGGTACAGGAGACTCAGACGCAGTGCGCATCATGTGTGAAACTTCATCGCGATTCGAATTCCGAGTTTTGTGCCGCGGAAGGCCGTTGTGCCATCCCGTGACCCGTCACACCTACAGTAGGGGGCACAGTCTCAACCACTTTTTGGCGCTCGAATGTGAGGTTTTTTTTGCCAAGGGGTTGTAGCTCAGTCTGCTCTCGTGTGCTATCGAGGGGTGTTCCTTCGACTTCTTCACCCCAACACGTGTTGAAGTTGTATGGGTGGGCGGTCAATCCATAGCCTATGCATGTACTCCGTAGTTCGGCATTCCTGTTTTGTCTCGTCCCACAATCGTGTCTAATCTCCAAGACAACATGCCCTGGCTGCGGCGCTTGCCGAGTCATCGGGTTTCTTTTGTCTTCGGCGGAGCAACTGGGCGTCAAGTCTCGCCAAGGCAGAATAATCAAGCCTTCCGATTAATGAAGCTCTCCGCAGATGATTCAAAGAGCCTACAGTATCATCTGCGTCGACGACTACAGTCTGCCGTAGTTGGGCTCAGGCCCAGGGTTTCCGGGGAGGCCTAGGGACTTTACCAACGAACAGTTCATAAGGGTTCTTGTTTCCTGGGAGGAAAGGAAAACGGTATACTCTGTCAAGGAAAAAAGAAGACAAAAGAAGAAGAAAAGAAACGAAAAATCAAGGTCATAAGGAAAAACTCACGATATGCAAGGTACCCGTCGGAAAGAGATTCTTTCTCTTCTCGACCGTGCTTTTCATATTGAGCACACGGCATGATCGTGACCCATATAAGTTGCAGGGAAGAAGGCTCGAGATGATGGCATCTGCCAAGCTTGTTGTTGTACCTACCTAGCTCTCCATAGTCTGCGCTGCGTGGAATACTTACTTCATCCCAACTCGCACCGGCAATAAGGTCCGCACAAGCCAGATTTGCATGCTGTGCAGCATGCACACACGGGTTTCTAGGTCAACGTATCACGTTGAAGCAAACAAGGATCTGAGAACTGCGGGGAATCAGGAGCTGCCTTTGTAATGCGTCGGAGTTATGTGTACTCCGTTTTGTGAGAACATCATGTGGGTTGGCAGGTATTAGGTACCTACAAATTCTTGTGCCCTCCCATCTTTATTACCTACAATGCCAAGGCAAAGCAGTCATTATCGAATCGGGCACAAAAACACGGGCGCAACTTTGTCGTTCTCAATGTCCAGGCTGTAGCCGCCCTTGAACCGATGGCGTTGGACGTGGCATTCTGTGCGCCGAGTGGCACAGCTGAGGTGCTCTGACTTGTGATCACAGGATTGGTCCGGAACAACACATCCCTCTATTTATAATAAGTAGTCACATGGATGGTGGGCTTTGCATGTTGAGATTCGCGAGCGTATGCGAGATCAGCGACAGCCTGATAGCTCGTTTACGCTTTACTGATGTCTCTCGTAGAGAGGCCCTGTGGAACTTGATCAAAAAGACTGCAGGACCGCCAAGCATATATTGATGCATCAATGTCGATATGCTAGATCACACCCTCTCTTTCGCTGCAGACTTCGTGTCTGCCGTGGTGGCTAGACACGAGTGTCGCAACAGCAGCAACATTGCCACGGGACTGCTTTGTTTGCGTTTGAGCATCCTCTCTGGCTACCCCGTGTATAAATGAGTTGGCTCAGTAGACACACACAACACACAAACAGCTCTTCGGCAAGACCTCAATTGGTCCTACTCAAACACGGGAGCTTGCGAGCACACCTTCTTTGTCCGTCGTGCTCCTCAGACCTCTACATCGGACGGGGGGGTGTGGTGATCTGCAC
This sequence comes from Claviceps capensis, assembly GCA_018360045.1. Classification (NCBI taxonomy): domain Eukaryota; kingdom Fungi; phylum Ascomycota; class Sordariomycetes; order Hypocreales; family Clavicipitaceae; genus Claviceps; species Claviceps capensis. The sequence continues at coordinate 195,719 of SRPN01000001.1, read as the reverse complement.
CAACTAGAAGAGAGAGTGGCTGCCCCACGTCTTGGTCTCTATAAGTTGAGACTCGTTACAACTCACATGTGTTCTGCGGTCGTGCGACGATGATCAAACTCGTGTGTGGATGCGTCCTGGCTTTCTGCCCAAGAAATTAAAAAGAAGGAAACGGAAGGAATGGAAGAAACAAGAGTAAACTGACAGTAAGTAAATAGGTAGGGGTACAGAGTACATACCCACTTCAATGCTGGCTGAGCCGGGGTCACCATTCCTGGCCCCTGGGCGAACTGAGCAGCGGATAGCGGCATAACTTCATTCGTACCCATTAATTGAGCTATGTACTCGTACTTGCACAGTACAAAGTTTGTATAAACAATGAGAACTTACCCGTACCAGATCTGCGAAAAGGCGGAGGGGAGGGTGAGCGACTTATCATTACAACCTGGAGCAACTTGAGAGCACTGAAGTCACTTGTTTAATAAAGCTCCGGGGTGACTGATCTGACACTAAAAGCGGGTAGAGCAGGGCTAAGCATTTTAGTGCGCTTGCTGGTTTCCGATCAGTAGGTACATAAATACATACATACATACCTCCTAGCCTCAGCCTCTCGGGGGGGCAACTGGCGCCCGATGCTGGCGCTCGGAACAAAGAGCCACCGCCAACGCCACCACCGTCAAGCGCAACCACCCACCGCCTCACAAACGACGCGCCTCCGCACATCGCGTCTTTGCTGGTTCTTGTCGGGGACCCGGGGTCCGGTTCATGTGAGCCAACGCAATTTGATGAACCACTCTCGTACTCTGTACATGGTACATTCTTGTGCATGTAATTCGTCGCCGTAACTCAATTATTCTCTCCCTCTACCTCAGACGACCGTCCATACTGCGCGGCTTGATGCCCAACTGCCGAACAAAGCAAAGTCTAGCGTGCCAAAACGTTGGCAGGACGTCACAACTATCAGCCCGTCCTGTGTGGATTTGATGTCCGATTGCCGGGGCGTCGGGAAGGGGAAAGGGGGTTGATGGACGGACAGGACGATGGTAGGTATCATGACTTCACTTCATGATGCTCTCTGCCTGGGCCCTGGTCCAGCGGTCCATCACGTCTGTAATTACAGCCTACCCTCGCCTGTCCATCCGTCCGTCGTACGTCCGTACCTATGTACTCCTTACTATTCCTCCTATTTCCAGCGACGGCGACCTCAAATTTTCCGAGAAAGTCTCATCAGCTGGCTAGATCATAATGGGACAAAGAGAGGCGCTCGTTTCCCCAACCCCAACCGGCAACCCCAACCCAGCCCAACCCAACCTAACCCAGGCCAAGGCTCATCTTGTATTTACGCCCTGCATGGGCCGAGGCTCTCTCTTTGCATCATCTACACACATAACTGGGTACATATTTAGCGCATCGCAACCCCAAATCATCACATCACATCCCAGCAGTGAGATTGGCCACGTCGACGACAGGTTTCGTACGTGGAGAGCGTACACCGCCAGCATGAGACGGCCATTCTTATATTGCCGCCTCTCATATGTACCTGAAGTTCTAACTCTCGAGTCACTCGGACGATATGATAGGTATACCTCACTGCACTTTTCTTGCAAAGCTTCATAGGTATAGCTATTACTATCAGCAACGGGCCAACGGCTGCCTACCTGCTTGACTCTCTTTTCCCTTCTAAATTTTTAAAGGCGACAATGGCCATTCCGTCCATGTCAGCGTTGAGAGAAAAGGAGAGAGAAAGACAGAGGGTGCAAAATCTTGGTACATGCGTACTGTACTGCGCATGCATGTGCGTCATGTACCGGTACTCCGTACCTAGGTACATAGGTAGGAAGCAGCCACCTATGTAATAAGTGCGTCAAATGCATCTCTTGAGCCGCGGCTATTACCGTTATGTGGGGTAGTCAATATCTGGTGCCTGAGATTGTTTCCTTCCTCCCCCTGCTCTTCTGTCTTCTTCTTTCCGGAGCAATTTCAGAGCCTGCAGGCAATCACTTCATATCAGCCATTACTAACGAATATGTGTTGCCTGTTGCGTTTCTTTTTTTCTTACCCTTCCCTTTGATCCCTTGCTTCTAATATGGCTTACCTTCTGTATTCTTGCCCCATAGTGTGCGCTTTAACTTCTGTTGAATACAACAGAAGCGAAAAAGAAAAAAGAAGGACTCAAGAAAAAGGTCATTGCAGAAGCACCTACGTGTTGCCCATATACGGATTATACCGGAAATGACGCGTCATTTGATCTGCCCGGCCTCTTGGCACTAAACTTGATCTGCGAGGTTCGCGAAAGAGGTCGCAAGAGGAACAGCAATGACGGCACGGAGCAGGACTTCTAGCATGAGTCTAGACAGGTGATCCATTCGACATACAAATCATCCATCATCGCGCGCCATCAATTGCAGAGCGGGCTCCCGGGGGTTGGGATCGGACTTTGAGGGTATACGTTCACGTACCTATCGACTAGGCTGTCCGGCAAAACTACTTCCAGAATCCAGGGCACTTGACATTGGACTACCAATGTCAATAATGATTGTTCAAAGGCGAAGATTTGAAGCATCAGCGAGGACAGTGTCTCTTGCAGCGCCTACACGCTCCGTACATGACCAGCCCCGCCACGTCCACATTGTTCAGGTAAATAGGTACCTCCAAAACCGTGGTCTGGCGCTCCCCGGGGCCCTGAAGCTGAAAACTGCAACCCAGACGTAGAGATTGCCGAGCGTGCCGAACCGAACCTGTCCGCCGTACGTTCAGCGGCCGAATAGGGCAAGACCATGATGAACGATCTCACGAACCAAAACGTATCATACACAAGCGAGTCGCGACCGCCCCGTAACGCATACGTACAGCGTAACGGCTCCTCGTGGCCTTTCATGGGGGACAAGACGCCTCTTGCACGAGTGACGAACCACAGCTGACTTGTATCACGAATTGTCATCACACAAAGGTGTGCCTTGTTTGGAGCCTTTGCACAGCTGGACCCGTTGAGGATGGGCTCCACAAACATGCTGATACAGCAAACATGACCTATCTTGAGACTTGTGCTCTTCGAATTGGAAATCTTGCTCCCCGTCCGCCAACTGCAGTAAGTATACAGAGTACGCAGTTGAATCACCGCCGAGACACCCGGGACACCCGGATGACCTGTAGGAGGAGACAATGACCGAGGGAAGCAGTTCAAGAAACGGCCCTGTGCACTGAAGAAACCGCCCGGGTAGGTATGTTACATGTACTCCGTAGCAGAGGACATGGACGGAAACCTCCTTGTCATGAGGATTAGCGACAGAGACGCCGTACCGGGAAAACGGTGATGACGACTTCTTCTTGGCTGCCTGCCCTAGGAAGCTGCAAACTGTTTAGATTTGTCACGCGGCCGGCATGCGGAAAGCCCACCCCTCTTTCCTTTTCTTTTCTTTTTTTCTCTCTTCCTTTTTTTTCTTTTTTCTGCGCTCCTACGGAGTATAGACGTATTCGTAGGCACACTCCCGAATCCCATGATGGATTTGAAGCATCCTGCCATGCAGCTAGCATCGACTCTCCCGCAGGGCGCGGCTATCTCGAGGGGCTCTGCGACGACAAACGGAGTATCCCTCGGCGTCGCAGCGGAAAGCAATAAACCGCCAATAATGTAATTTGGCAGCTCGTCGTAAACTGTACGATACTCATTTCTTGTGATTGACTCAGGTATAACAGGATGGAAAGTTTGGATGATGATTCCAAAAACATGTTGTCCTCGAGGGGGACTGATCTAAAGTTTCAAAAGACCTTCACTAGGTATTGTGGTTCACGTATGAGGCGAATGTATTGGAACATCGCATATAAAAGACTGTGAGCTACGAGTTGTCACAATGGAAGTTTGCCTGTCGATTTCACTCGAGGACGCCCAACCTCCAGGACGGAAGTTGAGAATTCAGAGACCCCGGAAGATCCTGGAACCTAATTACTCCGTAGATATCGATCCATGCAAGCTGTGGCAGCTCTTTCGTGCATCACGTGGATGCGCTTGCAAGATTCCGAGTACCTACATATGTATGCCTACACGTAGGTATGATCTCGGTATTTGTGGCCCTTCGGCATCAAGGGCCACAGGGGGGTGCCACGATAATCGTCTCCGCTACATTGCTAGTCTTCATCGGAGCATCGAATACTACAACGCGAGACGAATGCTATCGTGTCTTCTTACGGCAGTTCTACCCTTGAGTCTGCAGTATCCGATGATCCGTATGTATTCCGGAAAGGGAACAAGCGAGGCGTCAAGTCTGGTTTTTCTTTTTTCTTTTTGCTTTTTTCCAATTCGCTATTCTTCTTTTTACTCTCTCGCATTCTCTTCCTAATCAGTACATATATGTGATTTGAATAATGATGTTTAATCCTCCTCACCAAGCCGACTTGCAACATGAAAATCCGGCGCATTGTAAATTTCACTTATTGTTGCCATCATGGGCTTTCGCGCCAAACGCCGTTGCTGATGAGCCTGGGGCCTTAGGGAATACTTCCGATTTCGGCGTGATGAGAAATCCGGACCAGTGCTGCGCAAAAGCTTCGGCACCGAAGATACACAAACTGCCTTTTGCTTCGCGTCGCTATTGGACATGGACCATGAGCATGGGCATGGTTCGTGAACCACAACATGGACTTATATTGTGACACCACTTCCAGTCTTGGGTATTGCTCTTGTCAATCCTTGAAGCCATCAACCACACTCCTTGTCCATGGCCAAAACTGGCGTCTGTTGTCAATGGCTCCTTCACCCACGCCCTGCTGAAGGGCCGACCCGAGTTGAAACAAGACCTCGGACTGATGGTTCTAGAGGTCCTCTGCTTGGCAAAGTGGCTCAACTCACGGGCCGCACGAGAGGGCCGCATCGCCACACCGGGATCAAAACGTCCAGCTTCTCCATCATGTACATACTACAGAGTATATATCGGAAGTATAACAAGACAAGCATCGCGATTTCGATACGTGACATTGATGGACATCTAGCCTGTCCCCAAGCACACGTACATCGTACACGCCACTTGCAGTGGGTGGTGAGATTGACAGAAAACGGGAAGAATAAAGATGCGAAGGCGAAACGAAAGCGTCAAGTTCCCTTTCATACGAAAGACCCAATGACGTTACAATACAATGATGTGTTCGTGGTTGGACTCTACGTCAGTGACGTTACAATCAATGCCGTCGTGACGGTCCGTGGATCACGATGAACGTTTCCGAGCCGAGGCAAGAAACACAGGGATCCACGCAAGACAAAGCAAAAAGAGAACAGTTATTTAATCAAAGCAAAACACGATGTAAAGATAAGAAAAGAAAAAAAAAGCAAAGCGATCGGGTGAGGAAGGAAAGAAGAATAAGTAAAGAAAGCTCGTATTTGGTGCAGTATTGGCACGGCAGTCTACGGAATAGGTGGCATGCGTAGTAACCCTGGTCGATTCTCACATCAAGTACCTGGTATGTAGTTCCGACATCAACGTCCTCTCTCAGTTCGTACATGAATCTCCGCGCTGTTCGTTTCTCTGCCCATCATCGCACGATATATCGTGTGCAGAGCGCACGCCCGTTACCCCAGGAAGCATAGAGATAACGTCTCCGCTCCTCTTGTGACCATTAATATGCCCCTGGTGTGCAGCAAGTTGCAACTTGGCTTCTGACCTAGGTTCTTTTTTTTGTGTGTCCTCGACACCATTCTCCGATTTGCCCACCGCGTTTCAACGAAAAGCAGGGCTAGTCGCCGATTTGGACAAAAGCAAAAGCGTCACTTGCCTAGGTATGCACCTAGCTATGTACGGAGTATTGTGAGGGCTCACAAAGACAACATTTCCTTGTTCAACGCGACGAACAATTGTTGCTGGGTCGCTCAGCGGGGTGACGACATAGGAGGGTATGTATATTCGAGGCTCGTGCCCGCAAGTATACGTATGGGGTATGTATGAATCTGAGACCATACCAATCGTAGGGAGGGAGAGATTGAGATAGAGATTCAGTTACTCCGTATATAGCGTAGGAAATGAAAAGGCACTGACGCCATGCTTCCAAACGTGGTCGGTGACCATGGACATGGTGCATCCACCATCGAATCTCGTATAAAAGCACTGCACAGGGATTGATACCGTGTGATAAAAAGATGATCGCCAACGCCAGAGTCCAGTCGAGTTACTGCCACCTGGTGATCCTCTCCTCCCGTGCTTCGGCGACCCATAGCAACGCGTGAATGGATATACGTACGTGCATGTATACTAGGTGTACGTATACTCCGTACACACCTCCTTCGAGCGCGTGATCTGCCGACGTTGCCGGCATCCGGCTGGCTTTCCTTGCCCGTGGAGACAAGGCCCAGGATTGAACCCCACTCGTATTGGCCTCGGAGGAGGTCGAACTATGCAGGTATCCAAGGCCCTGTCGAGCTTTTTTGTTGAGGAGAGGTCGTCAACAACACGATTTCACGACTTTCGATAAGGCGTCTACTCCGTGTGAAGCCATTGAGATGCATGGGGCAATGGATCTGCGACGCACCGTTTCCCAAGTTAAGATAGTCCGCGAAGCTCAAAACCCGTACGTAACCAACAAGCCACTACAACCGCGGGTCATTTTCAGAGTTTCTGCTTCTCGTTTCGTTTCAGCCGTCGACCAATGTGTCTCCAGTAGAAATCGCGCCATTTTGTTTTGTCTCCGCGCGGATCAGCCGCCGTCCGTGCATCAAGATAAAACAAAGAAAGTTGGAAGAAGAAAGTTGCGTTCGCTGAGGCTCCTTGGCCGCGGATAGCCTCCCCTCGGGTATGTGCCCGCCGATCTGCATCGTGACCCCCATGCATTGTCCTCCTGCTGGGAATATAGTCCCGCAGCCGAACAGTCTCTTCATATCTTCTTCCCACGAGAAGAGCTCCTCGTCACTCTCCTCCTCTTTACTGTTCTCTCATCGCTGCTTGACGTCGGTTCGGCCCGATCGGCCTCGACCGCAGAGCTCGACCATTGCTCAGCGTCATCCTTTGATTCTTTGCGCATTATGCCGCGGGGGCCTTCTAGTCCTGCGCCAACGCCTTCAGTAAAGACACAGTCTCCCTTTCGACCGAGAATTTCCCTCCCCGCCTCCTCCAGCAGAATGCCAAACGCCAGCAGTGCCGTCTCGTCCATGCTCCTCTCATCGACGCTGCCGCTGCCGCGCTCGCATCGAACCTGAGGATCACGTCGCTGCTTGCGCTCCATGGCCGCATAAAATCGACTCGAGTATGTGTGTATGGACTTGAGAAGATCGCTGTCGGGAAGGATGCCTTGGCCGCCGTGCGGTAAGTCCCGATCATGGGAATAGTATACATCGTGCTCCGCGTAGCGCTGGGGCGCGTCTTTTCTGCGAAACAGGACTTCATCGGGACCGAGAGGTCCGCCGCGGGTCGGATAGCGGATGATTCGATTAAGGGACGTCTTGCCTCGAAAAAGCAGTTCGTCGTTTCGAATGAGGTGGTCTTTCGTGATCTTACCCGCTACAGCATCGTAAAGCGTGGCGAGGCGGCGTTGTGGCACTATGCCCTCCTTGAGAGGCTCGAAATCCGTGTCGTCTTCGTCTGCGCTGAGCAAGGGGTGTTCCCTGTCTTCTTGGAGAAAGTTCATGACAGATATATGGGACTGAGGCTCGCAATATCGACGGGATAGATTAGGAGTAGAAGACCTCGAGAGACAGCGTTGATGAAGTAGATTCACGTGTCTACGTTGCTGTTTCTTCTCTCTCGATGTTTGGTTTGACTCAGTCAACTTCGGTGTGGGCTATATTCGTAACGTCGTGCAGGTCTTCTGGGATTTCAGTTCACGTAATGGCATGCTGTGGGGCGTGGAAAACCGTTGTGTTCGTTATTCGCAGCCAGCAAAGTCAGCGACGTCGTATGTCGGTGCAAAGAAAAAAGTCGAAAATCGTACATCTGTGAGGGCTCTCGCAGGATCTGAAAGACGAACGCGCCATTGGTGGGGTACGGCCCAAGTGGGTGGCTGTAGCTATGTACCTAAGGTACCTGATATGGATCAGATTGTGGATCTCATGCATGTCACTCGACCCACTTTAGCCTCTCTCATCGATTGCCACCTCAACTCATCAACTTGTCTCGCGATGCTCTACGACCTTCATCTTTCAGCACATCTCCCAACACCGAAGCATATCACATTTCGTCAGCCTCTAGATCCCCATTTCACCGCATCTATGCTCCATCGATAACTGAATGAATGCAGGCCCGCCTCCTCACCCGCGAAACAGGCGACCTCCTCCCTCAGGACCTCGCGCGTTCCCTTTCTGACCAGCTCCTCCACACCTTCGAACCTGCGCCGCAGCACCGCTTCAACGGCGCCGCTCCTTCATCACAGCCTCCCCATGAGACTGACCAGAGCGCTCGCAGTATCCGCGCCCATACAGCAGGTGTAAGCACCCTCGCGCTCGAAAAGTTCGATGGTCGCCTCCTTATCTCAGGCGGGCTGGAAGGGTCCATCAAGATATGGGATCTGGACGAGCCTTTTACGCCTCACGCATCACATGTCTTTCGTCCCGTGAGATGTATTCGTCGTGATGTCGCGGAAATACGCAACTCCGGTGGCGGTGGCCACAGCCATGGCATCACCCACTTGGGGTTTTACCCTTTTGACCCGGATGCCTTCCTCTCGAGCTCGTATGATAAGACACTGAAACTGTGGGCGACGCAGCGCGCCGCTCTTACAGCCAGTTTCGACCTAAACGCCACCATCTACTCGCACGCCATGAGCCCTCTAGCCGACCACCTCCTCGTGTCGTGTGCGACTCAGCACTCCAACGTGCGTCTCGTGGACCTTAAGTCGGGTGCCGCGGTACAGGCGCTCGTCTCTCACGGAGGACCCGTCCTTTGCACGGCATGGAGCCCTCGTCGCGAACACATCCTGGCGAGTGGCCACGCCGACGGCAAGGTGCGCATCTGGGACGTCCGTCGCGCAGGCGGCGTGATGGCGTTGCTCGATCAGGAGGACTTGATAGGCATCAAGGGCTCAGAGCAGGCGTCGCGAGCAGATTCGGGCTCTCGAGCTAACGCGCAGGCGCACGACGAGCCTGTCAACGGGCTAGCATGGACAGACGACGGCGCCTACATCGTGTCTGCCGGGTTGGACCGCAAAGTAAGGGTTTGGGACGCTGCAACAGGCGCAAACACACTGGCGAGTTTTGGCACCCTGATCCAGAATCAGCATGCTAGGACCGCTGCGGTCGTCGTCCCACCCTCTCGTGACAGCAACTTACTGATATGGCCCAACGACCACGAGATCTTGATACTAGATCTCCACCATGGTACCATCCTCACCCGGCTGCGTGGTCCTCTTGGCGCAAGCCCTAGTACCAGCCTCAGCAACAGCACCAGAATCACAACCATTGCCTGGCGGAGCCACGGCGGAGGCACCAGCCCCCATGGCCGGGCCGGCATGGGCGGCAATACCTCCCTGGGGGCTATCTACAGCGCTCACGCTGATGGACAGATTCGCGCATGGATGCCACAGGTGCCGGGCTCGGACGATGTCGCGGAAGTTGACCCCGTGGAGGGGGCAGATGAGGAGAAGAACAGAAAGAGGAAGGCTGTGGATAGTGCGTATAGGAGTTTGATGCGCCGAGAGATAACATTTACCGGTGATGCGGGGTGATAATTATTTCTACTAACAATTCGTTTCTAGTTTCAGGGTTGACAGTGGCTTTTTCTTTCAATTTGAATATTGCATTGTAATGCGGAAAGGTTGGCTTCCATCTGAGTAGATACTTCATTAGGCCATACACATAGAGTTCACCAAGGCAGTTATGTATTGTATGATCGCATGTCTGATACCTGACATCTGCAAAATGCACACGAGTAGCATTTGACCATCAGAAGCGCTGCCTCTTTTTACAGGTATAAACAGAATAGTGACTCTAACAATAATTGGCAAGGTTGTCCAGGCAAGTTCGATCGAGTCGTTGTCTCTCGCTACGGAGTACATGCCGTATGTACATGTAGAGGTACCTGGGTACCTACCTTACAATGGGAGGAGGGTAGGTACAATAGGGGCGTAAAACTAGCTCACATTCTCTGCCACCTTTTGCCCCGTGAATGTAAGGTTATTTTGCTAAGAGGTTGTACTAGGTAAGGAACCCCTGGCAAAGCTTGGGCTCCACTTACAGTCACAGCTGAAGTTCTGAACGGAATTCCAGAACTCCACTCACCAGTGACGAATCTGAAAAAGCTTCCTCATATGTACACCACCACCATCTCCATCATCCTTAGACATCACGCATCTCTCCGAACCTTCCACAACACAGATCGCTTCGCCTTCCAACCCGCCAGCATGAACCGCCCACCACAGAGATCACGATGAGCAGCAATCTCATCTCGCAGGCTCTCTGGGATGCCCGCATCCCTCTACACATCACTCACGCCTCCTCCTCCTCCTCCTCCTCCTCCTCATCATCATCATCGCCCGCCGCCACCACGACGCTGCCATTCATCACCTCCGTCCCCCGCTTCAGCTACCTCGCCCTCCTCCTCCCCCGCCTGACCGCCTACTTCAAACTCCCCTCCTCCAGCTTCCACTTCCAGGACATCCAACTCCGCAACCTCCCCATCGGACTCCTCACAGACCTCTACCAACCCTCCTTACCGTTTCGCCTCATCGTCTCCGACGGCCCCGCCTGGGACATTGCCGACACGTTTCTCAATTCCGTCAAGGAAGCCGACTATGTCCGCAATGGCAACGCCAACCAGATTATGAAGATGTCCAAAGAACATACCACGCAGCTATGGCATGCGGTTCTGGATAACGACTACGCGGCGTTTCGGAGCGTGAATGCGCGGTTATTGAATGCGCCGGTGGCGCTAAGGCATGTGCCTCTGAGGGTGTATGTGCCTTCTCCTCCGCCTGCGCCTGTACCTGCGGCTGGTGGCTCGTCTCTGGGCCACGAACCGGGCCGAGAGGGTGAGGCTGGGTCGTTCCGTGTCGTTCAGGCGCTGGTGTCGGCTGTGGGGGCGGCGGATGGGAGACCGCGCTTACTGGGGCAGGTTCTCAAGGAGCTGATGCCGCGGTTGTTTCCGAGTGCGCGAGATCCGGTGCTGGCGGGGGTGGTGTTGCACGGGGTTGGGGTGCCATTTGAGGCGCCGCTGGGGGAGTTGATGAGGGAGGCGGCGTATCCGGACGGGTGGTTATGCTTGGTTGTCACTGTATAGCAAGATGTTTTTCCATTTTTCTTTTGTGGCAAATCATGCATTTCGCGCCCGAGAGGATGGAGTCAAACCGGCTTCCGTTTGCGTTGAGTTGGGGAGATATTCACTTTCACGACGAGGGTTTTCATGACGTTTTGGGATGCCATCCCGTCCACCGTGGCCATGGTTTGTGTAATTTGTTTATGCAGGTCGCGGATAGTGGAACGGGTGTTCATTCGAAAATGTGACAATCTTGGCCTAGCCAACGGTCTGCATCTTCTCTCTACTTTGAAGAAGTCGCTTCAAACCGAGTTTAATCAGCTCTAGGGAATTTTCATCGAGCCACCACAAAGGAGAGATGGGTAAGCCGTATAAGGCTCTGTTTAGTCGACAGACACGCTTCTTGCCGTCACCGTGTCCATGAGGTTGCCTCACGTATACCTCTTTCTGAGCTGCCGCGTTAAGGAAAACATTGATAGCATCACACTGCTCCCAGTCAAGGTTGATAATCGCGATCGCGACAATGGTGCACACTACACATCGAGATAGACGAGGAAGAGAAATTGAATCGCTAAATCGAACGTATGACGAAGAGGTTCACAGAGGAGCCCATTCCAGCTCGATTTAACGAGGTGTAATGGTGGGTGACTGTACGAGAAATTGAGACGTTCATCATGGGCCTTGATTTTACTTGCAACTTGGTCCCAATGGTTTCCCTGTCAAGTCTTTGAACGTGGGATATGCCAGCAGTGAGTACCAAGGTGGCGTAATGAAATATTGGGTGAAGTACAGTTTCAGGACACAATTTGGAGAGACTTCAAAACCTTCAAGCATCAATCCTCACCTTTGAAATCTTGCCCTCAGTCTTCACTTTGTCATGAGTTCCAAAGTTCAGAGAAAATGTGATATTAACTGTCTGCTAACTAGGGATTTTTTTTTTACATGGTTTAAGAATTATGCACCGGAACTACATGAAGTTTAATGCCCCCGATGCTGCTCCTGGTGCGAAACACTATGCCTCCTCTCCCGATCATGCGTCGCATCATCATGTTCAATCGTCGGCTTTCCAATATGTTTCTGCAACACCGAGGGGGGAACCTGCGCTGCGTCGGTAGGATCCCGTTCCTCCATTGGCCTGCCCCTGTATTCGCATCATCCATCAGCCAACCTGCTATCATGTTGAAAAGATATCAAAACACTTCAAATTGAGGACAAGAACCTGGTTGTTCGAATTTGGAATTTATGGTTTAGCGTACGTCTTGTTGCCCCCAATGGTCTTGCTGCCGTCGAGGTTGCTGTCTACTCGAGGATCCATCTTGTTAAGTAGGTCGGACTTGTGAGGGCCGGCGGTGTTGGGGGCTGGCCCGGGACCAGAGCTGGAACTGGTGCCATGCCCTCCCTTCGTAGTTCCAGTGTGAGTACCGCTGTGGCCGTGGGTATCGTGAGTGCCGTGAGTGCCGTGAGTACCATGAGTGCCAGCAACACCAGCTCCGGCAATACCAGCCCCGGTAACACCAGCTCCGGTCTTTCCGACTCCGCTGGTACCATGAGTATCATGGCTGCCGGTCAAGCCAGTGCCAGTGGTAGAGGTGTGAGTGCCGTGAGTGCCGTGAGTGCCGTGAGTGCCGTGAGTGCCGTGAGTGCCGTGAGTGCCATGGACACCAGTGCCAGTCGTAGCGCTGCCCTGAGGGTTCATGCCCATGTTCTTGCTGTGGTCGCGGTCAGAATCGATACGAGGATCGAGCTTGTTGGCCGTGTCGGAGCTATGAGGGCCATCAGTTTTGCCATAGGTACCATGAGTACCAGTGCCGTGGGTGCCAGTCAAACCAGACACTCCAGTGCCGTGAGTGCCAGTGGTACCGTGAGTGCCAGTGGTACCGTGAGTGCCAGTGGTACCGTGAGTGCCAGTGGTGCCGTGAGTGCCAGTGGTACCGTGAGTGCCAGTGGTGCCGTGAGTGCCAGCTCCCATCAGTCCAGATCCGCTAACCCCGTGTGTTTCATGAGAGCCAGTGAGTCCGGTATCTGTGGCGCCGCGGGTAGAGTGAGTGCCGGTGTGGCCATGAGTGCCGGCTCCGGTCAGCCCGGCTCCGGTGACCCCAGCTCCGGTGAGCTCGGCACCACTAACCCCATGGGTGTGGTGAGTGGAATGATCTCCATGAGTGCTATGGGCGCCACGAGTGCCAGTGATGTCACTGTGAGCTGTGCCCTGTGGGTTGGCACCCATGTTGCGGCTGTGGTCGCGGTCAGAGTCGACAGTTGGATCGAGCTTGTTGGCAATGTTAGAGGTATGAGATCCATCGGTGCGAGTGGCGGGTCCAGTGCGGCCTGCGTCGCCGCCGAGGACACCACCGCCAACGGCGCCGACGCCGGTCGAAGACGTGTGGTGAGTGCCATGAGTATCATGGCTGCCGGTCAAACCAGTGCCAGTGGTAGAGGTGTGAGTGCCGTGAGTGCCATGAGTGCCGTGAGTGCCGTGAGTGCCGTGAGTGCCATGGACACCAGTGCCAGTCGTAGCGCTGCCCTGAGGGTTCATGCCCATGTTCTTGCTGTGGTCGCGGTCAGAATCGACACGAGGATCGAGCTTGTTGGCCATGTCGGAGCTATGAGGGCCATCAGTTCTGCCATGGGTACCATGAGTACCATGGGTGCCGGTGTTGCCAATTGTGTAGTTCTCGCTACCAGGGAATGTAGACTCATGGGCACCTCCAATGACAGTGCCAGTTGTGCCAGTGGTACTAGAGATGCCAGTAGTACCAGTAGTACCAGTAGTACCAGTAGTATGAGTTTGTTGGGTGCGAGGCTCGGCAACATGAGTGTGGTGTGAGGTATCGTGCGAACTAGTCGTGCCAGTGGTCTCTGATGTTGTTGTTGTTGTATCAGGCATCAGAGCCTCCTTGACTTTGTTCACGATAGAAGACATGTTGTTGGATGTAGAAAAAAATGCGATGAGTGGTATCTTGATTGAAAAAAGTCAGGTTATCGAACGGTAAAGTCGTGTATCTGCTTAAAAAGTGTATGATCTGAGATGATTCCGAGCAGATATAAACAGGAAGAAAGTTTATCTGGTGTGGAGGGCCAAGGCGTAAGGATTATATACATGGTGATGACGACTTTTTGCAAGCAGCAGATACCTACCTACAAGCCGACACAGAAAAATCAAGATCTCTGCATCAATGAGCCGGTGCGAGGTAAAGCAAGGTCTTGCTGTCCAGCGTTTGCCTTAAACGAGGACACTTGCGTCATATGTACCGGCAAGTACGGAGTATGGCTAAAGAACCAAGCTTCAGCCCCCCGTCGCTTTGCGTGTGTCCAGCTACGTACCAATTGCTAAGTTCAATAGGGTGTAACTTGTGGCTCATTCCAACTCACAGACCACACGCCCAAATCGGATCGCTTGATTCCAGAGGACCAGAGCATTGGCTAGGAAACGAGAAGTGGAGGACCGAAAGAAAACGTGGTGGGTGGGCGTCATAACGATTCTCCTGTGACGTTGACGGTTGGGCAGACGTGCAAGCACACCCCCCGCCGCCTTGCAAATCACCGGTTGCAGACGAGGCCCGGAAATTTGGCTCCATTTAGCCCAGAAAAGCTTGTTTGAGAAGAGGGAAGTCGCGAGAATTCGTGCACTAGATGAGTGCGAGGAGAAGCAAGTCAAGAACCAAACCGTGAATGAGATTGGAAGACAAACGCGGCGGCAGAAGGTGGATCCTCAGTGACGACTCACGAGTGTCGTCTTTTTTCGTGTGCAAACAAGCCAGGTGGTCAACGCAAATGACGTAGCGTTAGATCGAGTGGGGTAATTCCTTGCCATTTCGCGCCTTGCGTCAGCCAGTGTGGCAGTGGTGGCAGCAAGAACAGGGCAGTTAGCATAAGAATCCGGGGGCGAGAGCATGTGGCTTCTACTAGCTGATGACGTAGAGCATGCGAATCCAGAATAAAGGCGTCAACACGGAACACATACAAGGTGTACGGAGTAACTACCGTACATACGAGCCTACGAATAACATGGGACACACCAAGTCTGCACGTGTCGTGCATGGCCAATGGAGAAAACGGGGTGAAAGGGTGAAAGGTAAGCACGTGCTTTACACCGCATCTCAATCACTACGATTACCTCCGACCTGTTCGGTCTGTCTCCCTCGAGAGTCAAGTCACACAAGTCCGAACGGTTTATAAACAATATTCTTTGTTGATATTTGCGGGGGTGCGGAACCCTCGCGGTGCGCAGGCAGGCTGGCAAGTAAGTATAACTAGTATGGGGTATTGTCTAGAATCCATCGATGCGTCATAAGCGAACAAGACAAAGGAGCGAAAAAGAAAAAAAAGAGTCCTGCTCATATCAGAGGTCTTCCCCATGCACGTCTACTTCCTTCCTGTGATACCTTTCCTTCCAGCCAAGCATTGTTACCAGCACGTGGGAATACCAAACGCTTCAAATCCATCTCTCGTCCTAGACCTTGCTGCGATTGAACCAGCCACTCTGTTTGGCCCCAGCAGTCTTGGCCGCGGCAGGCTGGCTCCCACGACGGCGACTCAAATATCCGCCGATTCCCGCCGACGCAAGCCAGAGCAGGGCAGACAGGAAGCAAAATGCCACCGCTGCCTTGAATGAGCCGCACTTCAAGTCGAAGAAGGCACGGCACTTCAAAGGCAGGGCCTGTTATTCCACACATGTTAGCCAAGGCCCACAATCGAAGTGCAGTACTCAAGGGCACGGCATCATGACAAAGACATCGAGATCCACGGTTTTACTTACATAAACGAGTAGTCCAAATGCGATCCACCACAGAATGCTGATGACAATGTCTGCGGGCCACTGCGTAAAATTGGCCGTGAAGGGGAACAGCCACACCAGAGCCAGGACGCTGGCTATGCAGGCAACAATGATGGTGTAAATAAAGCGACTACGGGTCGAGGCGTCTGCGTCTTTGTTCGTTGGGTCACCGCTTGTTGCAATGAAGTTGCCCGCGAGGCCAACAACGATGAGCGCAAAGGTGAGCTCCAGGGCACGCAGGCCCATGACAAGACGTTCGATACTCATTGCGGTTCTGGCAGTGGACAGACGGGTGAATGGATAAATGAATGGATGGGACTCTGAATTATGGCGTTGATGTGTATGTGTCAGTGGCGGAAACGTGTTATGGATGTCGTGTTTTTACGAGAACGAAAGATGCAAGTTATGGTGCTGGTGTCCGGTTGTTTACAATTTATATGCGAGGACTGGTTAGTTTCTGGGCTACGGAAGTAGCAGACGACAGAGACGAGTGCAGTCTCGACTAGGTAAGCGAGACTGCAATGGATCACAGCTGCCATTTCCAGGATCAAAGGAAACATCACAGGCGAAAGAAATCCTCCTTCCGTCCATCTTGCCTTGTAATTGTGCGAGGGTCTGGCAGCAAAGCGCAAGTGCCAGGCGGTGCGGGTGCAATGAGGTTATTCGGAAGGAGGAAGGAGCTGTGGTTTGAAGTGGAAAGTGGCCCCTGCTTATCACCCCACTTCTGATGCTCCGCTAGGTTAGGTTAGGAGGTAGGTACCTAAAGGCTAAGGTAGGTACTCACCTAAGGTATTTTCAGGTCATTCTCAAGGTAAGTAGATACTTAGATATCTATATAGGTAGGTACCTCAGGTAGCTCAGGAGCTGGGATCGTCTAAACGCCGACAGACGCCAGCAGAATTGTGAATACATGTGGCATCGTCAACACATTCGTACCTAGCTTACGTGTACAGAGTATGTAGTTATCAATGACCACTCCCATTCTCTCCTCCGCCTCATTCGTCCATCCTCACAATTCTGTCATCTGCCTCACTCATCCTCGTTCCATCTCTCGCCGCCATCAATGATCATGTCCACCACCAGCGATTCATCCAGCGGCATCCGCATCGCCATAGACCGCGGTGGCACTTTCACCGACTGCATCGGCCAGCGCAACTCCTCCACTGTCATAATTAAGCTGCTGTCCGAAGACCCTACAAACTACAAAGATGCTCCTCTGGAAGGCATCCGCCGCATCATGAGCCATTTCCTCGAACGGGATATTCCGCGCGGCGAACCCCTCGACACATCTCACATTGACTCTATACGTATGGGCACCACAGTCGCCACAAATGCTCTACTCGAGCGAAAGGGCGAGAGAATCGCGCTAGTCGCCACAAAGGGATTCAAAGACTGCCTCATTATTGGGAACCAATCGCGGCCGAGGATCTTTGACCTGGCCATCAGGAAGGCAGATGTGTTGTATGACAAGGTCGTCGAAATTGACGAGCGGGTCACGCTGGAGGATTACACCGAGGATCCGAAGAGGACTATGACGGAAGCGCAGGAGCGGCCGGATGGCGAGGCCTCGATAGTGCAGCAGCAGACGCTCGTCAGGGGTATGTCGGGAGAGACGGTCCGGATCCTGAAGAGAGCAGATGATGCCGATATTCGAGCCAGGTTGCAGGAGGTGTACGATGATGGGATCCGCAGCATTGCTGTCTGTCTGATGCATGGATATACTTTTCCGGATCACGAGGCGCAGATTGGTCGTGTTGCGAAGGATATTGGCTTTCGACATATTTCTCTGAGTCATGAGCTTATGCCCATGGTGAAGCTAGTTCCGCGGGCTACTTCAGTGTGCGCAGATGCCTACCTGACACCTGCTATCAGACGCTACATTGATGGATTTCAAGGCGGCTTTGAAGGGGGACTTGGTATGCGGAGTGTCAGAGAGGAGAAGAGTTGCAAGGGAGCGAGGTGTGACTTCATGCAGAGCGACGGCGGTTTAGTCGATGTGGACAAATTCACGGGTCTCAAAGCTATCCTGTCAGGACCAGCTGGCGGCGTCGTCGGCTATGCCATCACGTCGTACGATGAAGAGACGAAGATACCCGTCATTGGATTCGACATGGTGAGTTCCAATTGATCAACCCATCCGCGTCATGTGAAGCAAATGTGTTCTCTTGTTTTCTCACTGTGTTCTCTTGTTTTCTCACTGTGTTGCGTGAAATTTTGCTGAAAATGTGTTGTCCATCTAGGGCGGCACCAGCACAGATGTCTCGCGCTACGGTGAAGGCCGCTATGAGCATGTATTCGAGACCACCACCGCGGGTGTGACAATCCAGTCGCCGCAACTGGACATAAACACTGTTGCCGCTGGCGGTGGCTCCAGGTTATTCTTCCGAAACGGCCTCTTCGTCGTAGGGCCTGAGTCGGCTGGCGCCCATCCGGGGCCGGCGTGCTACCGTAAGGGAGGTCCCGCGACAGTCACGGACGCGAACCTTTATCTCGGCCGACTGTTGCCTGAATTCTTTCCGAACATCTTCGGCAAGAACGAAGACAAGGGCCTAGATATGGAAGCCAGCAAAAGAGTCCTGCAAGAGCTGGCCGATCAAGTGAATCGCGAAACGAGCCAGAACCTGAGCACGGACGAAGTGGCATATGGATTTCTGACGGTTGCCAATGAGGCAATGACCCGACCCATTCGATCTATAACTGAAGCTAAGGGGCATGATTCTTCCAAGCATCGCCTTGCCACATTTGGGGGTGCTGGAGGCCAGCATGCCGTGGCCATTGCCGACGCTCTCGGCATCAGTCAGATCCTTGTGCATCGATACTCGTCGGTCCTCTCCGCGTATGGCATGGCGCTGGCTGATGTTGTCGACGAGCGGCAGGAGCCCGACTCATCGGTTTGGCAGGACGGTGGTAGCGTGGTCAGCGATCTGCAGACCAAGATGGAGAAGCTCAAGGAGAGGTGTCGTGACGCCCTCCACTCCCAGGGTTTTGATGACACAGATATTGTATTCGAAGAGTATTTGAACATGCGATACCGTGGAACAGAGTCCGCCCTTATGATCATCAAGCCAACTGACGAAGAATCCCAGCAGCAGCACGGCGGCAAGCCATGGCAGTTCGGGCAAGCATTTGTCACGCATCATCGCTACGAATTTGGGTTCACTCTCGACGACAGAGATATCATCGTGGACGATGTGCGTGTGCGCGGAATCGGCAAGAGCTTTCGCCACAAGGAGAGGACGGTGGATCAGCAGCTCAGGACGATTCAGCGACACGAAGTGCGAGCCGAAAAGCAGCACTGCATACAGGAAGTGTATTTTGATGATGGACGGCGGTGGACACCCGTGTATAAGCTGGAGGGACTCGACGTCGGCACCGTGATCAAGGGCCCTGCCATGTTAGCGGATGGCACGCAGACTATTGTGGTGACGCCCGGTACTGAGGCTCTTACCACAGAAACGCATGTTATTCTTGATAAGAAGAGAACCGAAGGTGCTAAGGAAGATGATGAGTAAGTCTATCTCGAGTTTCCCCCCCTTTTGTTTTCCTTTTTCAGTCATGTTTTTGGGGGGCCTTTTTCTTTCCTTCGTTGCTGCCCGAAATTACCGTCGCCTTCGTCGAGCACAGCGGGGGGGAGGGGTTCAACTTGCAGAAACTGATACCTGCTTCCAATTCAGGAACCTTGATGAAAAGAGTAGTCAAAAAGTCGATCCCATTCTGCTCAGCATCTTTGGTCATCGATTTATGGCTATCGCCGAACAAATGGGCCGCGCCCTCCAAAAGACCAGCGTGAGCACCAACGTTAAAGAACGTCTCGACTTCTCATGCGCCATTTTCGATGCCAAAGGCGGCTTGGTAGCCAACGCGCCCCATTTGCCCGTCCATCTAGGCTCCATGTCGACGTGCGTAAGGCGACAAGCCGAGATCTGGCAAGGACGGCTCCGAAAGGGCGACGTTATCATCTCAAACCATCCTTCCTACGGGGGCACGCACCTCCCTGATGTCACGCTGGTGATGCCAGCCTTTGACGCAGCGGGTGAGAATGTGCTCTTCTACGCGGCGTCGCGTGCTCATCACGCCGACATAGGGGGCATTACTGCGGGAAGTATGCCGCCTCATTCTCGGGAGCTCTACGAGGAGGGTGCGGCCATTGTCAGCGAGAAGCTCGTTAGTGGGGGTAAATTCAACGAGCAGCGCGTCGTGGAACTCTTCTACGATGAGCCCGCCAAGCATGCTGGATGTAGCGGCACGCGTACCTTGGGCGATAACATCAATGATCTGCGCGCGCAGGTGTCAGCCAACCAAAAAGGTATCTCACTCATCGAGGGCCTCATTACAGAATACGGCCAGGCCTCCGTACACTTTTACATGCTTCACATCCAGAAGAACGCCGAGCTCTGTGTGCGAAACCTCCTCCGTGACGTGCATGCTCGATTCGGCGGCAGACCCCTACAGGCCATCGACTACATGGACGACGGCACCCCGATTCGTCTCAGCATCACCATTAATCCGGACCAAGGAAGTGCGGAATTTGACTTTGATGGCACAGGACCGCAGGTATACGGCAACATCAACGCCCCAGAGGCAATCACCTACAGTGCCATTATCTACTGTCTTCGGTGTCTCATCTCCGACGACATTCCCCTCAACCAAGGTTGCCTGCGGCCCATCACGGTCAAGATACCCCCCAAATCTATTCTCTCGCCTGCGCCCGGCGCAGCCGTCGTAGGTGGCAACGTTCTCACTAGCCAGCGTATCACCGACGTCATCTTCAAGGCCTTTGAGGCCTGCGCCGCCAGCCAAGGATGCTGCAACAACTTGACGTTTGGCTTCGGTGGCAACGTCTCCGGCACCCAAACCATTCGTGGCTTTGGCTACTACGAGACCATCGCGGGCGGCAGCGGCGCGGGGCCACACTGGGCCGGCACCTCGGGTGTGCACGTCCACATGACCAACACGCGTATCACCGACTCGGAGATCTTTGAGCGCAGATACCCGGTTCTACTCCGAGAGTTCTCCATACGGCACGGCTCCGGCGGCAACGGCCAGCACAGGGGCGGGGACGGCGTGGTGCGAGACATTGAATTCCGTATCCCACTGCAGGTCTCCATTCTCAGCGAGCGACGCGTCTACCGCCCTTATGGGCTCAAGGGCGGCGAGGACGGCCAATGTGGACTGAACTTGTGGGTTCGGCACGTTGAGAAGCAGAATTGGGAAAAGTCGCTGCGGCGGTTCCGATACGATCAAGGAGGCAACGACGACAATCATGATGAACGTGATGATAAAGATGATAGTGTCGAGTACGAAGAGCGATATATCAACCTGGGTGCCAAGAACAGCGCCGCCATGAAAGCAGGCGATAGGATCATCGTGTGTACGCCTGGAGGGGGTGGATGGGGAGTACCCGGCCAGAAGAGTGTTGCGACGCAAAAGAAGGACCATATGGAGGGTTGGAAAAGAGGCAGCGGGGCGGCTCGAGAAGATGCTGCGCTACAAGCGTAGGGACTTGAATTTTGGAAGGCAGAGATGGGTGCCCGGAAGAACTCGTTGAGTCGCTCATACTCATGGTTGCCATGAGGTACTGGACAGCTCAGCCTTTCTATGAGCGATGCCAGGAACTAAGACGGCTTACGACTAGGACGGGAGCCACGATCAACTTTGAATGAAGTGAGTAGAAACCCCTTGGAGCACGTAGACATGTAAGTTTGATGCCACGAGAGATCCGAACGTACAGAAAGGTATGCATCGCGTTTCTCGGAAACTACATATGGCGGATCACTACGGATTCCTGGAGCGACTACTCAATGTCACCGAGGGTTCGAGGACCCTATTGTGCGCATCTACTACCCGTACCTACCTAACAAGCACATCAAACGCAGGACAGCAATGTCGCACAGGGCGGGACGAGGCCTCCAGCCTTCTTGAGGCGACTTCAGCCGTCGTCGTCGTCACCTTTGCAATTGGGGGACTTCAATTTGATTACACTGTACAAAAAGCTCGGACTGGCAAAGACGGTCAAGGGGTCATTTCTTCTTCACCATTTTTGGGTGTCATCTTCAGCCCTACTTGGGACACCACCAGCCAACCTGGTCGCCCTGCTTTGCCTGAAAGAGGGCGCAAATTAGCATTATTGTCCCGAGCGCGCTTGTCTCGGCACCGGTATATGTACTGTAGCCTGTCGTGTATCGTATCTGTTCCATGAACACGTCTCCTGGATCCGATGACTTTGCATGGGTGGCGCATCCGACAGTTCGGTTGAAACATTCTCTGACAGACTGACATGCCACATGCATCAACGTTTTAGTGGATCGAACAGTTGTTACTTGCGAGAGGACGAGCGAGGGCGAGGGCGGCAAATGTTCATCGTCTGCAACGCATAGGCGGAGCCCGGCAATATGCCGAACGGAAGCTGATCTGACAGCTGAGCCGAGCTGACCTGAGCTGTGGCACATGACTCCAAACCTGACTTCTCTCTCCCGACTCCGTCTCCCCAGACTCCAGAGTCCACATCACCGGTGCCGCCGCCTCTTCGTTCGGTAGGGAAAGGTACCTAATGCATGTTGGTCCTTGATGCTTGATGAGGTACCTATATACCTAATGTACGGAGTACGGAGTACATTAAGTACACATACCTCGGGGAAAACCCACACGGCCAAAACAGGCATATTTGGCGCCAAGACAAAGTCGGAATGGATTCCGTCCCGAGGCTAGCGTCCGGCGCCAGCGTCATGGCGTTATTCCCAGCACGATGAAAGTAACAATACAACATCAGCCGACTTCAGGGAAGCCTTGACTACCTATGTAGTATGTGCAGCTGGTCTGGGGCTCGCCGCTTCGAATTCTACGTCTTAGCCTCGTTGCCAACCTCCCGGTCGGACAATGACTCCGCGCAGCATGTCTGGCTGGCATTGCCCCTCATTGGTCAGCGCGCCATTCTTGCTACCGTTCCGGGAGCAGTTGACGAATCTTCTTCCTTCACCGGTCGGTAGCCTCCTAGAGAAGTTCTACGAGCGGAAAAGTGGTGGGCACAAACGTCAATCGGACGTAATGGTAACGTCTGCATCGACCGCCGTAGCTAGGTACGTACGTGGCCGCGTTACGTGGCCGAAATGACTCGCAACCAAGCCGAACTATGATGTTTAAGCCGTTTTGGAGCCTTCTTCGATGGTTTATCTATCTGCGCCATCACGACTTTCACCGATCTTTGCCTTCGGAAGCGCCACTGCCAACATAGGGAACGGCGAAGAGCAGACAATGAATGATAAGGTACCTCCTATAGCGCGGCAAGGTACCCCGCTCAATGCCGCGGCCCGCCCCATCTTAGGTACATACATACATACCTGGTAACCGCCTCGACAACGTGGAGTAAGTCGCGGACTCACGGCACAGGAGCAGCAAACAATCCTGCTGCCGTCGGGAAGAGTCAACACGGAGTTGAATATCCTGGCTTCCGTGTCGCTTCCACCAATGTGCAACTACACCGCTGCATTCTTGTCACCCCTGGCACCTACACAACAAAGCCGCTGCAGAAAAGCTTAGCCATGTACATGTTTAGCCATCTGCCTTCCGACATGAACAAGGTTGCGTGTAGTGGCGGTCACTAGTTTGCCCTTAGACGCCTTTTCCAGCCATTGCCGGCCTGTTTCTACATCTTCTGCCTGTGAAAAACTGACTTTCGAAATATCATCTGGTGGCGGTGTTATCCTAGCTATTAGTAGCTGAAGATATCTGCTGAGCGCCAGTTTTTCAGGCACTACCTAAGTATTCTGTTTGAAGAAACAAGGCACCACGTCCTTCTAGGCTAGTCGAAGCCATGCATTTGTCCAAATGTAGTACCTGCTTCCAGAATACGGGCTTGCAGGCTGTCGAGCTAGTTGAAACCCTAGTCTAACTTAAGGCTTTCCTCCCTCCGCTGCTGTGTCCGGAGCACAACATGTAATATGCTATCGCGGGCGAGTACCTGCCAGGAATACTTTGCTGCTCTCTATCGAATTTACACGTACATATATATCAACCTGGCTCAGTCCAGCGGGAGACTAACAGTGAGGCTTACGTTTGCAGGTAACTTTGCTGGCAAGTAAGCCGAAGCGCAGCATAACCGGATACGAAGAGGGTGTTGGAGGGATGTGTGCTTTGCTTGCGCCTGTATGCGTGTGCGTGAGCGGATGTAGGTATTGATGGCTGTACATCTGCAATTTCGTATTCAGACTACTGTACGTAGTTATTTGGTGGAGGCCACACAGGCAATCCTGACTGGCCTGAATCTCCTTCCGTGTCCTCCAAGTGTCGGGAATTGCCAGGAAAGCCGGCTTGTTGTATCGTGAATGGACATGATGACGCCCAAGGAGGCTCAAGTCCCCCATCCACGTATTGCTCAATGCTGCTATATATACACGCACGTGTGCGTCCCCATCGTGGTTCTCGCGCAATGTTCGACACGTCGTATTATGAATGTATGTACTCGTTGCTCTAGTTCTAGATGAACCTTAACCAGAGAAGGCATCTCCCACAAAGTAAGATTCGCCCCCTTCCGCGGCCAGTGGGATACCACCCCACGAAGAATGCGCATTGCCATTGCAGGTGGAGGCGGACTCGGATACCTCCTAGCATGGCAACTATCCCAAGCAGACGCAACCTACCACATCATCATCCTATCAACTTCCGTGAGACTTTCCCGACGCCCGACATATTACTGGGCGAACCAAATGTTAACTCTGCAACACCAACAATACAGGCCAGACCCGAATTCAGCGCCCTCGATATCCATGTCTACATCATCGACTACAACAACCACAGCAGCCTAGCATACGCCCTCCAGGGGACCGACATCGTCATCTCCACCATCTCCGGCGCCCCCCAACTCAACCTCATCAACGCCGCCGCCCTCTCCCGCACCCGCACCTTCATACCCTCCGAATTCGAAGGCAGTCTCTCCAAACGGCCCTCACGCCACGATCCCCTAACCCGCGGCTCCTCCCAAGCCATCTCACTGCTCCAGTACTGGGAAGATGTTTCCCGGATGCGATACACCGTCTTCGCATGCGGCATCTTCATGGAACGATTCCACCCACAGGGGCTGGGATACCTAGACATCGACATCGGCTTCGGCAGCGGCGTGCCCCACCCGAGGGACTATCTCCTCAATATAAAGGAGTGTACGGCTGAGTATGCCGATCGGAACACCAGGGGACGTACCGTACGGGTGTGTCTGACATCTGTGTATGATCTGGTGAGGTTCGTAGGGGCGGCTCTGGAGCTGGGCACGCAGAACTGGCCACGGGAATTTACCATGTGGGGAGATAGAATGCCTGTGCGGGATTTAGTAAGGACGTATGGCCGGGTTATGAATGGTGAGACTCATTGCACAATGTCCAGAAGATGCACGATGGTTTGCGGAGGGCCTCAAGTTCTTGAGAGAGAATGAATGACGCTTTTTGCATTATTTCTCCCCCCCCTTTTTTTTTCTTCTTCTTTTTTCCCGTTTATCCTTGGCCTGCTCGCCCAAGCCCAAATTTCACTTTTCTCGGTGTCGGTATGCTAACACGAGGGTGGTGGGTTGGGACAGTTGAGCTGGAGCATCTCGTGCGAGATCCGGCTGATCTGCAAGCCCTCCTTATGTACTACGCGCAGATTTCAGACGGGGAGAAGGTTGCGTATTATCAGCGACTGGTCGCTACGATGAATGGGTGCTATGATTTTTGTAGTGCTTCGCTGAATGAGGTTCTGGGTAAGAGCGGCGCCGGTCACGTCCAGCCGATGACGTTTGCGGGCTGGCTTGGGACCGTTGGACAGTCGTTGTGAGCATCAACTCTTGATGGGCTGGACTATAGAGTTGCGTGCCATGGGGCGGTCGACGCGTTAATCAGGTTGTGACTGTTAGTTACTTTGTCTGCGGTTTTTTTTTTGGTTTTTTTTTTGGGTACGTGAATGTGGGTGGTGTGTGAGGTTTGTGTGTGCGTTGACAACAACTCAGCCTGTTTTCTGTGTCTCTCTCCAGTAAAGCAGTTCGCCTACCGTATACAGAGTATGTAGCCGTTTCAAGTTTACTTGAGATTCTAATGTGTAATGTAATTCAATTTTCAGGGTCTATAAACCCACTCATCTCGAGGCATGTATCAGTCCTAGGCACCTCCTCAAACGCCCTTATATTGGGTACTGGCCAGGCACAGTATTCCTCCCTGGATCCCTGAAGTGCACACCGCTGCCTCCAAGGGAAAGCGTGTATGTAGAGATTCTGGCAAGGTACGCGACGTCAGGTATGGGATTAAGTCAGGACGCACAATAATTCTGCGGACAGTCAATGGTAGACTGTTGCCGCTGAATCCTCTCATTCTACACTAAGTTAGATTCGGGATACTGTACGCCATCCATAGATCGCGGTTCATTGCCACAAAGAGGGCAGACAAACAGGTATGTATTTTTCACCGTCTCCTGTAGTGTCTTCAGGCGCACGTGTATCAAACGGGTTACTCGTCCTCATCCTCGTACTCGCCCTCGCCCTCGTACTCGTACTCTTCCTCCGGTTCAGCTCCAGATTCCTCGCCCTCAAACTCAAATTCGTCCGCAAACTCCGTCACAATCCATTGGCAAAACATTTCCCATTCAACCCGCCACTTCTTGTAATGCTGCATCTTAACTCCCAAGCCCAAGTGCTGAATCTCGCCGTTCCACGTCGCTGTGTCCTGATCTTCAAAACAGGCCCATCGTACGCTATTCTCAGCTAGGCTGCCGAGGCCGGCCAGCCCTAGATTATCCCAGCCCTGGAGGGCTTGCCAGAAGTCGTGCGACATGCCGGCCGTGTCGTGCCCCAGCATGGCAGGGTCGTCGTTGCAGAGACAGCAGGGGACGCCTCGGGAGAGCAACGCCGGGAGGGGATGAGCCATAACAGACCCGCAGAGGCGGAGGACTTCGTTGGAGATGGGACACGACTCCACGAGAATGTTCCTCTCCTTGACCATGTCGATCAGCAATGGGTGCTTATAGAGGCTGTAGGCATGACCAATTCGTCTGGTCCCGAGCAGGATTGCATCGAACAGGTTATTGTCGGTGCTATTGCCGTCTCCGAGGGTCTCCCCTGCGTGGAAGAAAAACGGAATGTTGACTTTTTCCTGAGCGCATTGTTTGCGGAACCAGAATAGCTCCGGCAGCACGCTCGTCAGCGGCTTACCGAAGTCCTCGGGCCCAACCAAGTCATAGCCTGCGATGAGGTGCGGGAACTCCAGCTTCGTTGTGATGCAATGGTCCATGTTCTCAATCATCGGCCGGGTATCTGCACTGCGGAGGGTAGTCCAGATAGTGGTCAGCCCCCAGAAATCGTGGCCCTCGGGAGAGACCCGGAATTTTGCCACCTCCTGTTCAATGACTTTGAACATGTGGCTGTAGTCTGCCTCTGGCTCTTCTTCGCGGTCGCGACAATAGTTCAGCGGCCATGTGAACCTGGGTCTATGGTTAGCATTGACGACATCGTTGATTCTTTGCACCTTACAGAACTTTTCGGTCACACATACCTCAGCTCAACCCATCGAACACCGTCAGAATTTAGCTGGCTCATGAGTCTCTGCAAAAAGGTGCGGAAGATGGGCTCATAATGAATGATGGTGGAGACGACAACGAAGCATTTGCTAAACTTCTTCCAGATGGCGTCGATCCCGTGGTGCTGTTCATGGCTGTCACCTGTGGACAGTGTGCAGCGACTCTTCAGCCACTGCAAAAAACCCTTGCGCCCTCCATTTGGGAAGTCGTCGGCTGTCTTTGTGAGCAGAATGAACGAGTCAGCGCAGTACGAAGCATCCCAAATGGATCCGTCGGTCCTCTCTTCTGCCTTGTATCGGAAACTCATCGCCGCGTTCTCGAGAGCATCTGCGTTGCTCAGCGGCCGTTCACTCGACATGTGCATTCCTGGAGTGTCGAGAAGCGTTTTGAGCAGAAAGTCAAAGTCTACCATGGCATCCATGTGGGCATGCAGCAAGCAGCCCTTTGGCATCCGACGCACGATTTTCCACAGCTTGGTGCTCTCCATGCGATTCTTGGCCATCATGAACATCATGCCTGGAAAGACGTTCTGGTTCGAACTCTGGGCCATGTCCTCTTCGACGTCGGCTGTCCAGACGGTGCTGGCTTCATGGCTGCGGATTTTGTCTACAATGGCGCAGGCGCGCTTGGCAATAGGTGAGAGAGACTTCCTGAAGGCAGCGTCTGATCGGGACGTCTGTTCCTGGTTGATGAGATTCGCTCGACCATTCATGTACTTCTGTATGAAAGGATCCGATTCGGACGGGATCTCCTGGAAGATTTCCTCCCACTCGTCGTTGGGCATTGCCATTTTGGGGAAGACGAATCAAAGGGAGGGGTAATGGCAAGCCTAGTACAGTTGTAGTCTTTGAAGTGGTCGCTGTCGATTACTATCGTGGCCGTTATCGTAGTCGCTATCGTTGCCGCTGTTGCCTTCGTTGTGGTATTCGTTGTCGTCGTCGTCGTCGTCGTTGTCAATGATGTTGTCCTTATCTTTGTCGCACAAAGTCGGGTCCGCTGCGGCCTTTCCCGACTGTTGACATAAATACTCCGATGCTGCTGCTCACTACTGCCGTATACACTGGGAAAATAGACCTATCATCGCGCACTGACCATGGCCCACAAACCTACATAATCTTCATATAATCGGGCACTTGCGTCGCGGAACATCCCTATCGTGGCCAGCAAATTTCTGCTCAATGTGAAGGAATTTTTGGATGGCATCCCGGCTATAGAGGAGTGCGCAAAACCACCATAAAGCTTTTTATATCACCACAAAAGATGGTCGTCCCAAAATGGACGAGGCTCCACCTTTCATTTTGGGCGTAGAGGTACGGAGTACTTCAGTCGATTCTCTGCTTGGCGCCGCGTCCCACAATCCATGTACGTACCTGACGCGCAGTATTGTATGCACAGATACTTCTTCCAATTCCTTAGACTGATGCAGACGGGTTTCCAAACTGCTCTCGCGTGTACTCACGACCTTCTGCCCGATCGATTATTTATGCTTGAATTCGTAGGTTTGCTGCCCATGATGTCGAGAATGGCTCATCACCTTCATTTTTGCCCATTACTCCAATGCGCGACGCGCTAGAAACTCTGCACTGCGTGGTCTCAGCACCCTTTCTCTTCTTCCCTTCCTTCCACGGACATATCCACTCTCTGCTTTTTCACCTACGACCAGACACGATGTTCTCTTGCAATTTTCGTGTACCGCGCGTAAAGTTTGGGGCTCGCACGTAAAACAACGATGACGAACTACCTCCAGCCAATATCCGCGATTTGAGGGGGAATAC
Source organism: Claviceps capensis (assembly GCA_018360045.1). Lineage (NCBI taxonomy): Eukaryota > Fungi > Ascomycota > Sordariomycetes > Hypocreales > Clavicipitaceae > Claviceps > Claviceps capensis. The sequence goes on along the minus strand of SRPN01000001.1, from coordinate 166,500 downwards.
GCGTCGGGCCGGGTCGGCTGAAGATGCCCTATCATCACTTCTAGACCATCAACGCCTTGATGGCTTCGTCTGCGTGAACTGGGTCCATTCTTTCGTCCTCGGCATTCAAATCATGAAAAACAGGACATTTCTATGCCGCCAAAATCGGTCCTACCGCGAATGATCGAAAAAGAAGGGCAAATATACAACTTGGGTCCAGACTAACAGAAAAACAAATTGCTGATCGGAGGGAGACGTGGAGAATATTATGAATTCCTGATCTCCGGCAAAGATGTTTTCTTTTTCGAAGATCTCTTCGTCTTGGATCGTATGGCGCCGAAACATCCACTCAAGCTTTTTTGACTTTGCTCTCTGAATGTGAAGAGTTTTTCACCATGCGGCTGATAGAAACCCCGACACAGGAAAGATCTGGCGGGTGTTTTGGACCTACAAATATCTTAAGAGAGTACAGTACGTCTGCACGCCAGAGAAGGCTTCAAGAATCAAGGATCAATTGAAGCATTTACCTCTGGTCCTCTACATTCAAAACGAAAAGTGGAGCCCCGTCCATTTTGGGACGACCAATTTTTGTGGTGGTTTTTAAAAGATTATCGCTATTACACTTAAAACATCTAGACACTCTACTGAATATCCATTTGTTGTGCTTTCACTCAATGATAATAAAAAAGATAGATTTGATGGATTTTATCACTGAATTCCAAAAATCTTAGGAACTAGTTATAACTTCAGATTAGCTAAAGTACAAAAGCTTTGTGGTGGTTTTGCACACTCGGTCACCGGTGCATTTTCGCTGCTGCAGCTGCAGCCTGCCGGGTGGCCGGTGGTCGGTGGCTGGGGCGGCCAGAAGCGGCCCAGTGACGTCGCGCTGTTGTGGGAAGGGCGTCACAAGGAGCCCCTGCCGAGGCCTTTCAGTTTCATTTCAACTTATCAAGACAAGACACGACAAGTGGGGCTGTGTCCACGTACAGAAATGCGACAACAAGGCTCAATGGATCGTGGGTTGATTGATTTTGTCTATTCTGATCAACTCTTTTATTCCTAAATGGAGCTCCGCGAGCGATCAATCGAGAAGGACTGTTTGCTCTTTCTTCTCATGAGTATTTATCGGCATATCATCCATCAACAAGAGCGTTCAACGCGCATAATGCCCTCACTGTGGGGATCACCTCACCACGGGCGACAAAACGCCCCGATATATTGCGCAATCTATTCGCCACCATTTTCCTTCACGCACATACCGCATGAGACATCTCTCACATCGTCAACAGATTCAGGCTATGCGACTACGTAGCTGGAGGCCCGTTCGCCCATGCTGCACCTTATGGCTATGAGTCAGATAAGATGCAGAATGCAGCGTGGAGAAGAAAGAAGAAAGAAGAAAGGGGTCGGACAGATACCCGCGTACCCGGTTTGCCACCGCAATTTGGTAACGAGAAGCTCGCAACCGCACGGACATCGAGTGATTCTAATTAATTGTCCACGTGAATTGATCTTCCCCCCTGGCTCTACCTACCGCTCTTTGTCAAGATAAGATGCAGATGCTGCGTGGAGGACAAAAGATTAAGAAGCATGGGACCAGGGAGCAACCCGCATATCCGACGGTTACGGCGGCTTGCTGTCGAGAGGTGTCGTGACCTCATGGGCATCAAGTCATCGGAATTGTTGACGTGGATCGATCATCACCCCCGGTCGGTCCGTCGTCGAGGGATTGCGAAAAGGAAAGTGAGAAATGGCCGGCACGTCACGCTTGCTCCTTCCCATCGTTGGCTCGGTGCGTTGAAGCACCTTCCTTGCAAATTGAAAAGGGAACAACCTACTCGACTCATTCATTATAACATGCCCCCAGAGAGACACACAACAGCACTCGTACACGTAGCATCTTGAACGGGTAGAAAACCAAAGACCGTTCCGCCATGAAGCTCAGCTACTGTTTCGCTCTACTCTTGCCTGCCGCGGTCGGCACAGCCCTCCCACTCAGCCATCGAGTCTTCGCCCCTTCCAACCGATGCTGTTTCACTCTGCCCGAGGCGGCTCCCGACCAAATTTCCAAACAGGCCAAATTAAATGGCGTTATTGCTCTCTCTGGCGACAATCTCGACGGCTGGTTGTGCATAAATGATTCCAATTCCAGCAACATCCTCAGGGACGCCTCCAACAACGCGTACTTCATCATCTCCGGCCAGACGGTTCAGTGTCTGGACCCTGTTTCGATCCGCGAAGTCAGGAGCATCCGAGATACCAAAAGGAAGGCTCTGGGCGCGGTTAACGGTGGAACCGAAGCTCACCTGAATGACGACAATCAAGAAGTTCATACCCCTAACTGTAAGAAGGAGGGTTGGGGTGGCGTTCAGGGCTGTGCTCGGAGCTGACGGTAGCGATATATGGTGATGGAAAGATATTCAGGGAATACGATGGTTGTATCGTTGCTAAAATCAGCAAAGGTTTTCGTCTCGGCCTTTCGGTTGTGTATGGTATTTGGTTGAGGGCGTTGAGGCCTCCACTTGCAAACTTTATAAACTCAATTTCAAAATCCAATGATTCGTCTCGGCCATGAGGAAGGATACATTATGAAGGTTCTGCACTGAGACTCGACGAGTGGCAAGGCGATGGCCCAGAATGCAAGTGTGGCGTGGCTTTGTAAGTTCTAGCAACGGCCTCGTTTAACAGTCTGCCTGAGTCATGATTTCGGGAATCTCGGTACATATAAGCGAACGCTACATTACAAACAAAGTACAAAGCTCAAGTAGATTCGGAATACAATACGCAACGTATACAAGAAAATACCACCAAAATTTGTGAACAAATTCAAGACATCATTGCCACGGAAGCCCATTATGGACCCATGGTCACTGATAAAACGAGAGGGCAGGGTATTCTGTGTGCTTAGGCTGACTTGCGCTCGACTTGACAATGTTTGTACCACTTACACTCGATCCAGTCTTTCGTCATTTACACGCTTCCAGGCAGAGTACATATAATATACAGTGTACAGATTCTAGCATCAGCCCGCCCAGCTGTCGATACCATGTCTCCTTCATTTCATCTTTCTTTCTTAACCACGATGTTTCTTGCAACTACACATCTGAACATGTCACAACTTGCCACTCACCCGTGCCCCCCCTTCCACACCAAACACGATCCTCAAATCCATGCCCAATTCATCCGCCGAGCTACCCCGCCCGCGCCTCTCCATCTCGCCCTTTTCTTCCAAAAACCGCACCAGCATTTCCCTCACCACAACGCCCCCGTCGCTACCGGCATCGACAAACAGTAACAAGCCCACCAGGAGGTCTCCCGGCGCCCATACAATCTCCCTCGCCTCGCCCATCAACTCTCCCGCCGACGCAACCTCCAGGCGAGCCCTCCACGAAGTCCAAATCCGCTCAGGTTCCCATCCCGTCGGCCTATCGGCCTTGCCCCGGAAACGACTCACTTGACGCATAACCTGTTCCAGCGCGGTGACACAGTCCCGCCCCCCCACGGAGATGTTTCAGCGCACGAATCAGATTTGTACAGAGCACGTCTGTCGTGCCCTCACAGATGGGCAACACGCAAGTATCCCGAAGAACGCGAGAAGCATTCAAATATCCCTGCTCTTCATTGTACAAATATCCCACCCCGCCGAGGGCCTCCATGCACGAAAACAAGAGCGCTACGCTGGCCTTGCAGACATATGCCTTTGCGAGCTGTGCCATACTTCGAAGGAGCGGTTCGATGAGCTTCTCCGGAGGCGTGAGGATCTCTAGTGTATGTGAAGCATACGAGGAGGTAGGCCCGTGCTCTGAAACACCCAGTATACAGGAGGCGTAGAACGTGACGAGCATAAGGCGGTGATATTCCGCGGAGATCTTGGCTAGGGTCCTCATGTGAAGAGGGCTGTCGAGGAGTTTCATTCTAGTTTTGTTGCCGGCGCCGACTTCTCGTACGAGTGAGTAGGCTCGTGCGATGGCTAGGCAGCGTCCGACGCCGCCGACGGCCGCGACGGTGGAGTGTATTCTTGTCAGGGTGAGGATGGAGCTGATCTCTTGGACGCCTCGTCCTTCCTGGCCGATGAGCCAGCCGTGGGTGTTTTCAAGGACAAGTTCGGCGGTAGGGAGGGATTGCGTGCCAAATTTGTTTTTGAGACGCTGGATGCGGATGCCGTTGAGGGTTTGGCCGTCGGGGTCGGGTTCGCCGGTGGCGGTGGAGGCATTGAGATCGTGTTTGCGCATAATAGGGGCGAGAAATGTGCTGAGACCGCCGGCGGGGGTTCGGGATAGCATGATGTCATCTCGGAGTCGGTTGCGCTGGAGAACCACTTGAGCATGGAAGCGAAAAGACTAGAATCACCTTTTTGCAATACTTGAAGTCTTTCAGATTGCGCCATCCCTCTCCTGTGACGAGGTCACCCTTCCAGCGGCCAAACGCATCCCGGCCGGAGGTTGATATACGGCTTGTTCCGCTCTAAATCCGTGACCCATGCAAACACCTGGTCAGACAACACGTCTTTTTCGAGAGACAGAACCTCCGGTCCTGCCTGGGAGATGACTTGACGAGACAGGAACACTGATCATTCGAGTCAGCCTTTCTGAACAGGTTCTGATGTTTCAAGATAACGAATCAAGAGAGGAGCATGAAGCAAGGTGAGGGAAATTGCATTAGGAAGAGAGTATTAGAATGGGATTTCATTGTCTTGAGAGGGAAAGGTGAGTCGAGGAGGTACAGAGAGGCACATAGCAACGCCAACGATCTTCTTTACCAAGAAATCGCATCGCTCATCGCAAATCTGCAAACTTACAGTTGAAACAGCGCTTGAACGATTCATCCTCGAGTGCCTGATTCTTCAGAACAGGCGCATTTTGAAAAAAGCCTTTATCTGCACCCGATGGCTCCATTATCACGATGCGCGGGATCCTCAGGTCAAGCGGCAACACACATGTATAACGATGTCTAGTAATAAAACTCGCGTAGCTTGCACGGCATTAGATTTAAAAGCCTTAAAAGCCAACCACAGGAAGTCACAGAGTACTAGGGGTTCTCCCCGTGATGCAGTCCCGTGACGGCCATTGCGCAAAACGGGTGGCGTCAGTAGTTCCTTGACTTCCTCCTCGAAGGACCGAGGCAAGTCGTCCCGGCGCGGAGCCGGGGGCTCAGTCGGGTGCCGTTCGAGATGGCGGCGGGATGGAACCATCTGAGAGGGAGGGAGGACTATGTACTGGACACGAATTCGGTAGTCATTCTTGGTACGTGGTGATCTTCGCAAAGAAAAAGGCGTTTTGTTTTCCAGTTTTGCTCGTGAAATTGTGCCAAGGATCCTGGTATGTTGCGGTCCGGGCTCTCGAGTCGAGTGTTGGGACTTGGAATGGCCTCATCGCCACGCGATGTCGTGGCGGACGTTGCACATAAACCGTTCTATAGGTAACAGTTTTACAAAACTTTTGAACATGGTTCTCGGATCCTGTAGCCACCTAAGCTGCCACGACGTCCTCACGTGGCAGATGCGCACCGAGGAACTGGCACGTCAACAGTTAGCCCCATATTATCAACCCCCACTTACTTATACCAAATTAAGAGCCGAAATTTTAACACCCGCCGCAGTCGTCTAGGGGTAAGGACACCAGTTTGTGGTTCACCACGAGCAAGATCACTGGAAACCGAGGTTCGAGTCCTCGCTGCGGCACCACTATCAGGAGTTCATTTTTTGGCATTGAGTCGTTTCACCCGACTAGTGTTTGTGCGTGCGGGCCGGTGCGCCATTCCAATGAGCGAGAGCTCTTTTTTTTTTAAACTGGCTGATCTCGATGGGTGCACGATAGTAGCACATCTCACTCATACTTGATGTGCTGTGCCTGAGGGACTGAAAGTCTCATGTGACAGACAGTATTCAGTACACATCATTTAGCCCTTTGCTTAGCTTTTGGCAAGGCATTCAATACCCAGGCAAGACTCATGTTGCGCCACTCTAGGTACCTAAATACCTTCACTATTTGACACACTGCAGTAAGTACCAACCAAGTGATACAAATGCTGCTTATCCGTCATCCAATGATTGCCAGTCTTGATGAGATCCCGACAGAAATGGCAGAGTCCAGACATGCAACTACCTGTGTACATAGGTAGTCTACGTCTGCACTCCTGCCACGAAAGTGCCACTCTGTCCGTCCTTTCATGGCGATTTTCTCTTTTAATTGGCTGTCTCGAATGAGAGACGCCACATCTGAATAATGGATGCAATACCCATACATACAGAGAATAGCGCATGCCAATTTCCATCTGCATTGCCTTGCCTAAAGATGTACAACGTCATGCAACTAGGCCAAGCTTACACATGCAATGCAAGCGCCACTTCGTCCTGTCCGACACCTGCACCGTTGCATACTACCGATACCAGTCTCCAGGCGGTCAGGTTGACAGTGGCGATGATGTCAAATCAAGTTTGGGCGGCGTCCAAGGTGTCACGCGACAGACTCGCCGCCCACGGCTGCTGTGACTGCAGAGAGGTGGCCTTTTGGGCGGCCTCGCAGCATCTGATAGACGACGACCTTTGAGCTGCTGCTCACGCTGTAACCATTTTTATGCATATTTCAAAGGTAGTGCATCGGTCGTTCAACGTCTACCTAATTTCGGGTGTTGCCGGAGTCGATTCAATTCGCCCCTGGACATAAACATAAAAAAACACAACAAGGAAAGCCAAGCGCCGGCCAGCGCGCTTCCTCATCTTCAGCGGAGTCGAGTCAGGCATCGAGTCTTGTGCTCGCCAAAATGATGCGGAGGTGAGGGAAGAACGGCGGCGGCGGCGGCGGCGGCCGGTGGCGCGGCAGCCTTGCAGCAGCGTGGCACAAGAACGGAGATAATACTTCGGACACACCCCCCTTTGTCTCCATCTACACCCCCTACCCTTCTCCCCCTTCTGCCGGCCACGACCACGACGTGGGCGGTGCGATAGCAATCGGGCGACTTCGCGAGGCCTCTCCCTCAAGGTGCCCCTCAGCGTCTGATCAGCGAGTCTGTGGCAAACACGACGCATTGCTGTCCGTGATGTAGAGTACATACGAGGACATTCTACCTGTGCGATGCTCAATCGACTACCGGTACCTCTTGGCTCGCACGAACACGACGAATACCTAGCCTCAGATAGGAACACAGCACAGCAAGAGAAGCTTTCCCACGATATAAAGTTTAAAGATGCTTAACTCTTCCTGGGCGAGAGCCGCTACGCCCCCAAATCCCACGGTAAGTTTGCGGCAAGGGCCCCAGCAACAACCCGCTGCAAGGCCCATACAAGGCCCATAGGATACAGGTAGGTACCTATGCTCTCCGTACATATCGCAATCCATCCTGCCCGATGATCATACGGAGGTAAGGTGAATGAGCCTGAGCAATACGCCCCCCTTTCAGACTCTGCCTATAAATGGTCATGGCGCATTGCCATGCAAAGAGCGCGAAAGCCCACGCCGAGTCAAAGTCACGCAACGCCCATTGACTTCAAAAGTTCAAAGGTGTTGAGGAATCGCAGTGTGAACTGCGGTGTTGACGGATTGGGTTAGTCAGGGCTACGGTCACGTGACCATACAAAAGGGGATCCGAGTCATCCTGGCGAGAATCCATTCTGATATTGTAGACTATTCAACTTCGAGTCACCTTATAGTGAATATAAGGAGTCTACCACTATGCACCCATTTAATAAAAGGCATAATATCATCTCGTTCTCTGCAGAAGTGGCCGCTACCGAACGGCACATGCCAGGGTGCGCGCGACTTGACAACGAATGTCACCGCTCTCGGAGTCCTTTACTACGAAAACCTATTGTATGTATGTATGTACATACTCCGTACTCCGTATGCTCGTGACAAATGAGCCCGCCAGATGCCGCCGGGTTCCAGGCTGGGGACTCGAAAAAGCTGTGTCGGCAAAGTCAGGTCATACAGACAAGTTGCAATAGTCCCCATGTCCTGCGGAGTACGGAACACAAGATTCCACGTTGGCGAGCTGGACTGGGATCATGATGCCATTCAGGAACCTCGAGATGGCCGCGAAGCGCGCTTAGCCCCCTCTCGCAAGATGTCGGGCTCGGGTGACACATGTCGGTCTTTTTACGGCTGGTATGTACAACTTTTAGGGGCCCCCCCATCGGTGTCGGGCAGGCTTTCTTGTGTGTTGCATCACGACATCTCGATGATCGTGCATGTGCCCTCCCTCTTGAGGAGGGAGGCATACAATGATGATACAATACACAGAGTAGGTAGATGGTTGATTGTGTTTGCTGTCCGCTTTACCCGCTCCAAGTCATGCTGCAGCTCGATACCCGCAGCTTTCAACTCGCAGGCGGGAAGGTGAAGCAACTTCAACCGAACCGGCATCTCCACCGAAATGTCTCGTACCTAGGTAGAGTCGTAACCGGTACCGTCGTACGGAGTAGATGACCCCACCAGTATGTATGCCCTCACACCCCCCCCCCCCCCCCTTGGGCCCTGAGGGAGGGGAGAGGAGGGGAGTGCGCTTCACGTCCCGCGGTTGTAGCAGTGCAGCGCAGTGGCAGCGCTGTGCTTTGCTTGGGTCTTGGCTTCGGCTTCTACTTCTGCTTTATGTTGATTCATCACCGCCCGTCTTAGCGCCGTTCCGCCCAACTTCGCCTTAACTCAACGGGGGCTCCAAGTTCCTACATATATAGAGAACCCGCCGTTTTCTGCTGACGTCGACGCCGTTCCACTCGCCTGCTTTCGCCATCCGCTTGTCCATTCTCGCCGCCCATTCCAGAAGCTCTATAGTTTCTTCAGTCTCCTTTTTTTTTCTTCCTGTTTCTTCTCGCAGAACCTATCTGTCGTCTACATTCGCTCAGCGTCTCACTCACTATTCGAATTTCGAAGCACGCGACCAAGAGGTTGTCACAAGCGGGCCACGAAGATATCACAAGCCGCCCCGCCCCTGACTGTCCAAATCCGAACACCTCGAATCCGTCAGAACAAAGAATATGGCTCCCAAGAAGATTCGGTGTTCTCTCAAGGAATGCAGAGAGCCCGCTCAACGCATCATTGGTGATTGTGGTTTCTGCAGTGGCCAATTCTGCGGCAAGCACCGATTGTTGGAGGATCACAAGTGCAGTGGTCTCGAGGACGTGAGTCATGCAGGCAGATCACTCCAATTCCATTCGCTTCCTCCTTTTGTTCCTTCCCACCTCCTTGGCCGGACAGGAGCTCCTCGATTCAATCACGTCATATACCATCTACAAAGCTAGAATTATCAAGATTTGCTAACCCGTTTACCCTATATCTAGTGCAAAAAGCAGTCGCATGAGCGCAATGCTGCGCAGCTGGAATCCGAGCGAACGCGGGTTATCCGAGGTACCTAATTAGAGTAGATGGGTTTGGGGGAACCAACATCTGTCTTGCCATTCAACATTTTCCGAGTCCGGCCTTGCTCGAATCCGACCCGGCCCGTCTCCGCAGGAGTCTTGAGCTCCGCACGCCCACAAAGGGAATCGATTTGCTGTCCATAACTTTTGCTTCTCCGTTTTCGGGGCCTTTACCCCGATACAACATGATGTTACGACTCTGCGTTTAACAAATTGCTTTCTACGTTTGCTTCGCATTTCATTTCGGCCTTTTTTCTTCGACAGAATACGCCGCCGAGGTTCTTCACTTTGGCACTTTGCTCGTACGTACGAGCAAGGTCGTGCCTGGAGGTGTGTGTCGGATGGTAATCCGGAGGCGTCAAGAGTCGCCGATGTAATGTAATAACTCATGGCCTAATTTCACGGGCGAGACGGAAGCGTGATTATAGGCTCGGCTCGGCGTAAGGGGCGTCATGTGCCGTTTGCATCATCTCATTCTTCATAGCTTGATCTAGGGAGCAAGGAGCGTTGGCTATTCCTCTGAATCAAACCCGAACCCTGTTCTTTGTCCAACATTAATGGACTCGTTTAGTTCCATTCCATTGGCTGTTCTTCCTTGTGCAGGCATGTAAAATCATGCCACTTTGGCATTGTGTAGGTTCTGTTGCGTACTCCAATGTGCTGCCACGCACATACTTTCGTCAACTTCCTCATTGAGATATAAAACCACCCCTCCAAGGCCTACATTGAGCCTATATAGCCATTGTAAGATCAACATCAAGTGCTGTACCTCTGACGAGACGCCCATATTTGAACCATGAAGCATCTCGGGCAGCGATGATGAGAGGCAAATCAAGCCCGGCCGCGCAGACACTACCTCTCAATGGTCTGTGAAGCCCCTGTGTGTGCCTTGTACGACTTGATGCGCATGCATATACGCAGCGCGTGGGATGCATCGCGCCGTCGTGTGTCGATGATGCACTGCTTTAACCGGCTGCTCAGCTTGGCCTGCTATGCAAGGTGCCAGCACACACACGGTACACCCTCTCCTTCATTAGCGCTTGCATGTTCGCTGGCGGCAACATATACATAGGCATTGGCGCGGCAGCAAAGCAGCGACGGCGTTGTGCTTCCCCTGTCCATGAACTGATTCATTGTGGGTGGGGGATGAGAAGGTCAGGGACTCAGGACTCAGGAGTTGTGTGGGTGGGCATGAAACATCAATGAATGGCATGCTTGGATCGGCCCCAACCACGTTGCCATTGTATGCCACTTCACTCCGAGACCTTTCCCACATGGCCATCCGTCACCCCCCCATACCCGCTTGCTTCATTGACAACCTCCTCTTTCACAATCGTTTCCTCCACAACCACCTCCTTCTTGTTCACCCGCCCCCCATCGTCGTCCTTTACCACAGTCTCCTCCACTTTGACACGCCGCCCCTCCGTCACTTTCTTCCGATCCGCCGCCTTACATAGACCCTGCAGACCGAGCGTGCAGTCCCCGCAGTGTCTCCCCACAGGCAGACAGACCGTCTGGCCAAACCCGACGAGCAGCCAGTTGATTTCGCGCCACTTATCGCGGGGTAGCCAGGATTGCAGCGCGAGACGCGTTTCCTCGGGGGTCTTGGTCTTGTGCCAGCCCCAGAGGTTGGTGATGCGGTGGACGTGAACATCTACGCCTATACCTTCGGTGCGGTCCCAGGCGGCGGAGAGGCAGAGGTAGGCCATTTTGGGGCCCACGCCGGGGAGAGAGGTGAGGCCGGGGATTGTGTCGGGGATGTCGCCGTGCCACTTGTCGCGGAGGAGGAGGGCGGTTTGTTTGATGTATCTGCATGCGTGAGTTGGTTGGTTAGCTTTCTTTTGCACGGAAGATGAGTAGAAGAAGAAGGAAAGGGGATGAAGAACAGGAGCAGAAGGAATGGAAGAAGAAACGATGGCCCGGCCAACGTACTTTGTCTTGTTGTTATGGAATCCAACCGCCCAAATCATCCCATTCAGCACCCCCGCATCCACCGCTAAAATATTCTCCAAATTTAATCCCCCCGGCGCCCCAGCCTTACACGGCGGCAACTCTGTCTTTAGCCTCTCCATCGCCACCGCATTCACCGTATCTTTCGTCTGGCTGGAGAGCATCAGCGAAATCAGCGTATGGAAGCGCTGGTCCCTCGCAGAGGCAGTCCGGTCCGCAAGTCTCTCGCATCCCATGGTATCTACTGCGGCGCCGTGCGCGGTTCCGCCGGGGGCGCGCATCTTCTTGACTGCGTAGTACATTTTCTCCCAGTTGGAGGGGGGGGACATGAATGTTTCGCCGGTAGAGGGGTCTGTTTTCTTGGTGGCGGGTTTACGTGCCCGGCGGGTTGGTGAGGGCTCTGGTGGAGGGGATTGTTCGACGGGTTCGTGTTTGACGGACTTGATGGGTGATCTCGTCTTTGTGGTTGTTCGAATGCGCTTCTTGGGTGATGGACTAAAAATGCCCTCTATTTCGGGTGTCTGAGAGGTATTTCGTGAGGAAAGTGGCGCGATATTCTTGTTGCCTGTCTTTTTGGTAGCGGGTTCGCGTATCCGGCGGGGTGGCGATGATATGGACTTGATGGATTCTTCGACGGGTTCGTCTTTGACTGACTTGACGGGTGATCTCGTCTTCACGGATCGAGTGGTTCTCGGTGATGATGCCGTGACTGTGCATATGGTCGTCCGAGCGCGCTTCTTGGGCGGACTAAATGTGTCCTCCATTTCGAGCGTCGGAGAGCCATCCTGCGAGGCGGGCGGCGCCGCTGTCGTGTAAACGAAACGTGAAAGCGATCGCGTGATTCGTCTAGGTGTCGTGGTGGTGTGATGCTCGAATACTTTGGCAGTGTCTTTGGAGATTCTCGAGGACCTCATTGTAGGTAGGCGGGCGCGTAGTTCGCGTCAGTCCAATGTTTTGCTTCATACGGGATTGAAGGTGCAAAAGAGCCGGTCGCATTTCCTTGATGAATCTCCAAAGATCGAGAGGCTGGGGCCTGCCGAAGTGGGTCTCAAAAGAATCTCGAAAGCGATTTGTGACTTGTCAGTGTTGGAGTCAGGTGGACCGGGAGCAAACTGTGTGCAAAAAACGAGATATTGCCCAAATTTTGCGCGAATGGCATCCCAGACCACGACCGATCAGAGCTCTGATTGTGCGCGGCAGCGTATGGAATTACTGTTTCTTCCCAAGGATCGGATGACTTCGAAGTTCATTGCTCATTGTGCTAGTTGACAGGATGTTGTTGGTGGCTGCTTTTGGATGTTTGCGCAGAATCCCCCAATTGCTTTGCTCAGTTTACAAAGAGAATTTTTCAGCAAGAGGGATGCAAGTTGCGAGCGTGAGACTGAGGTTGTGATATCACTGGAGACTCGTATTCCTTTGACTATAACGGTTTGAGGTAAAGCTGCGTGACAAGGCAATGAGCCCGGGCCTAATTTTCAAATTGGAAGCTCCGTACAGGGTAGGAACGAGGTAGTACATGAGGTCATGAATGATTCTTGAAAATTCCCACATATCAGACTTCCTTTTTCACACATCTGTGGAGCAATCGGACGAGTAAGTAGATGGGCAGCAATTCTAAGGAAGTTATGGCTTCCGATCGATGGAAGCCGAACTACCTAGGTACCTGTGACGGACACTCCCTTCAAGGTTGGGCCATCAGGGTTCCAGCCTACATCATAAATGCCCCCGTCCCGCGAATAAGCCTCCGGCCGAGCCCATCTTTGCTTACGCACTGTTTTGAGTGCAAGCACCGTCCTTATAACGTGGACAAACGATGTGCTCCTTACTCACAACTCTTTCATACGGACAAGGTGTGCTCTGCTCACAACTTCCTCATATCAACAACCGCACGAATGCAGTCTCCGCTCTTCATGGACTCAAATGCAGAGTTCATCTCGCCAAGAGTCTTGCGGTGAGTGATAAACTCGTCGACCTTAAGAGAACCGCTCATGTAATCATCAACGAGGCTGGGGAGCTGGGAGCGGCCCTTGATACCACCAAAGGCACAGCCCTTCCATACTCTGCCGGTGACCAGTTGGAATGCTGCAGAAGCTCGTTAGTAATCACTTCACCAGCAGTGACAGATGAAGAGTGTTCATTTGGCTTACGTCGAGTAGAGACCTCTTGCCCAGCAGCAGCCACTCCAATAATGATACTCTCACCCCAGCCCTTGTGGCAAGCTTCCAAGGCAGCACGCATTACGCTGACGTTGCCTGTGCAGTCAAAAGTGTAATCGCAGCCGCCATCCGTCATTTCCACCAACTTTTCAACAATGGATTGGTCCTTCAAGTCGTTGGGGTTGACAAAGTGGGTGGCGCCAAACTTTTTGGCCCATTCCTCCTTAGCCGGGTTTACGTCGACGACGATGATCTTGCCAGCTTTGTTCACCACAGCGCCCTGAACAACGGACAGACCGACACAGCCTGCACCGAAGATGGCGATGTTCGAACCCTCCTCCACCTTGGCGGTGACGCGGGCCGCCCCGTACCCAGTGGTGATACCGCATCCCAGGAGACAGGTGCGGTCCATAGGAGCTTCAGGGTGAACAGCGACGACGGAAATATCCGAAACAACGGTGTATTGGGAGAAAGTGGAGGTTCCCATGAAATGGAGCAAGTCCTTGCCTTTGCACTTGAATCGAGTGGTTCCGTCGGGCATCACCCCCTTGCCTTGCGTGGCTCGGATCTTGCCGCAGAGATTGGTCTTGCCAGACTTGCAGAACTTGCATTCCTTGCACTCGGGCGTGCTATATTGAGGTATTGTGGTTAGAAGGAAGTTGGAACGAGTCGTATTGAACTGATGATGCGGAGAATAAGAAGACAGAGGTACGCACTAGAGAGCGACAACATGGTCACCGGCCTTGACGTTGGTGACGCCCTCGCCAACGGATTCAACTATACCGGCCCCTTCGTGTCCCAGAACAATGGGAAAAGCTCCCTCGGGATCCTTTCCTGAGAGCGTGTATGAATCTGCGGTCTGTGTCAGCATGCGTGTGCGCCTGTCGCTATCCGAACCACAGCACCGCACCTGTGTGGCAAACGCCGGTGTAGTAGATTTGAATCCGGACCTCATGCGCCCGAGGAGGAGCAACTTCAATGTCTTCGATGGAAAGGTCCTTGCCGGCTTCCCAGGCAACAGCGGCCTTGCACGTAATGGTCTAGTGATGGCGATGTAGGTCAGTCGGCGGTGTTGTGCTTCACTTGGTGAAGTGGGGTGAATGAGACGCCCTGCTGAGTCGTCATCGGTGTGAGCGTACCTTTCCCGCAGTATCGGACATGGTGAGGATTGAGCTCCGAGATATGGACGGGTCAAGCGGTGATGGGAGGGCTGCAATGTTAAAGCAGCAAGGCGGTATAGTAGTTGGCGTACAGAGTAGGTAGGTGGTTATATGTAGAAAGAATAGACGGAGAGCGGTGTCAATGATGCTTCATCCAGAATGGAGTCGCGGAATTAAAGTCCGGCAAGCCGATTGACGGTCGCAAAGGTCTTGGGCCCAGGACTTTCCAGTGCTGCAGTGCATAAAACGGCCGCTACGCCACCCGCCGAGTCACTGCAGTTTTACCCCACCCAGAGCTGTGATTGGTTGGCCTTTCTCCGTTGCTTGTCGGCTTGAGACACCGTCACCCGAGATCCCGACCCCGATCGTAGCCCGCCCCAATGACTCGAAGGCTTGTTGTCTGTGCCGGTGTGATCTCATGACACCAGGCAGCATACTTCTGTGGCGGAGACAAAAAGTTAACGACGATATGCTGACTTGCTTCAACCCTGCTGCGTACGGAGATACATCCTATCAGGTAGGTACCTAGGTACCTATGTACATGTATGATGGTATTGGTGACCCTTGTAGAACTGTGCACTCGGATATCCAGGCACAGGACAAGCTGACGGGTGAATATCGGCCCGCAGCACTCCGCTGCCGCGCGACGCTTGGGAGCTCCAAAAACACGACAGCGCGTCTGCCAACTTCATGCAAAACGTCCGCCGTCACTCTTGGAGATAGCAAAACCGTCGTACTCTCGTCAAACATTCCCGCAATCGTCTTCGTAAGGCGATTCGCCTCTGAAATTCTTAAGATCGATTCGAGAAGCGTATGGCACGAACCCGACTACCTAAAATCATCTGAAATTCCCAAGGCAGCCAGAGTCACGCAGCAAGATGGCGTCCCGGTTCATCGTCCCCGATTCCAGCCCGGCACCATCGACGCCAGGCAAGCGTGCCGCTGATGAAGGAATGACATACTCTTTTATGGGCGAAAATCCGTCCACTACGCCTGCGGCAGCTCCAGGATCGTCGGTTGCGTCGTTCACGCCGGCTGGAGCACCCTCAGAATCATGCTTTGGCAGCTCCATCAGCAGCCAGCCCTTTGGCTTCGGGGCCAGCCAGCCACTGACTTCATCCTCTGCACGAAATCTGTTTGGACGAAAAGCGAGTGCCAGAGTGCCGCTCGGTCAATCCACAAGAGGGCGAGAACGACAACCGTCGAGCCTGAGCCGCCAGGTCAACGTTCGTGAAGAAGAGGAGGAAGCCGAAGAGGGTGTAAACGCCGAGGAGGAACCGGAGTTGCCACCGCATAGCCTGTTTAGGAAAACCAGACTACCATCGAATCGCATGGAAGATAGAGAGGAAGACGAAGATGCCGAGGGCGAAGACATCGAGGCAGAGATGTCGAGATACATAGCCGCCGATATAGAAGCAAACGTGGATGCTGAGGGTGAGGACGAAGAAATGAAGTCCGACGACAGCGACGATGACATGTCCGAAGAATCCAAAGAACCGAAGGAGTCCGAAGACGAATCCGGAAAAGAATCCGAACAAGAATCCGAAGTGGGAGACCTATTTCTTAACCTACGACACGACGATAGGCTTTATGGCGAACCCATGATTGGAGAAAGCGACGACTTGATGATGATGAATACACCTGCAGCTACGCAGAAGGTGCTCAGAGAAGCCGAGGACATCTTTCGACGATCAGCATCACAAATGGGTGGTTTCGCACGCAACAAACAAGTCTCGTTTGCGGCCATTGCCAGGGACATTTATACCCAGCTAGATGTCGCGCGAATCACGGAACCTCGAGAGTTGCTCCTCAAGACAGAAGACCTGGTGTTTCGGCTATACGACGAGGGGATTGGAGCAGAGGACGATGCGGAAAACTTGGACAGCTCATTAGCCGATATTACATACCAACTCATTCAACTCTGGAACGACTACGTGGACCAACTGCCTCAACCCGAGGGCGAGGATTTCGCCACGATCGGACCCGGCCAGGACACTGAGCCTTTTGAAAAGGCTGCTTACATTGCTCAACTGATGTTGCGAATTCATCACAATCGATTTGAAAATGATGCGCAGAATAGCAAGGCCGCTCCGCTGCCGGAAGTTTTGTTTGATTGGCAAGAGACCAGCCATTGTCTTTACCCCGATCAAGTCCGGCAGATCAGCCGCTTCAAACCAAGCCCGGCTTGCCACAGTTTGTACTGGCAAACGCTTCGAAACGCGCTCCTCAGGGGCGATGTGCGTGGAGCGTCTCAACTGTTGAGAATCGCTGGTTGGGAGAATGTCACCAAGGTGGGCCGACACGACAGGGCGTACACGGGTAAAGCTCTCGAAAACGTGCGCCGATTCGCGGACGCCACTTGCGAGATACTAGACAAATGTCCGGCCGCACGAGGTGACTGGGATATCTGGAACAGCGGCTGGACTATGTTCCGAGTCCAGGCACGAGGATCTCTCGATAAACTGTCGCTCTTCGCAGAGGGCCGTGACTTTTCGTCCTTGGACACTCACTATCCTGCAAAGCCGCAGTCCATCCTGACGCTGACCCGCAAGGCGGCTAGTCAGATTCCGTGGGATATCTACGAGAACTTGCAGATGGTCTATGGCATGATCCTGGGTAAGCAAGAAGCAATCCTTGATACTGCGCAGGACTGGTGCGAGGCTACTGTTGGCCTGCTTGGGTGGTGGGACGATGTAAGCCAGCGTCCCCAGATGAATCTCAGGCTATCTGAGTCGCGAGGCTTTGGGCTCGGGGCTTCTGGGTTCGGGGCTTCTGGGTTCGGGACTTCTGGGTTCGGGGCTTCTGGAGGAGAATTCCAAGATTTGGGAGGCTCGTCCAATTACATTGATCGTCTTGGCGCAGTGTTCCGCATGGTTCTCCAATCGGACATGTGTCCGAATCCTGTGAACCCCGTCGAAGTCGCCATTGCTTCCTGCTTTGAGGGCAACGTGAACGGCGTGATTGGCCTACTGAGGACCTGGTCGCTCCCAGTCGCCTCCTCAGTCGCCGAGATTGCCTCGCTGGGCCAGTGGCTGCCGCCGACCGAAATATGCAAACCCCTGCCCATGGACGCGCTAGACACGGATGAGCTCGCTATGCTGGGCATATCGCCACCGACAGAGGACGAGGTCGAGGGCATCAAAGACACGACGCTCGTCGCATATGCGCGGGAACTGGCGGGGATTGAGCAATTATCTGCGCAAAGAGACGGCTGGGAAGTTGCGATTCAGGTACTCGGACGGATGGACGTGCCACACAAGTCGGAGGAGACTGTCGCAGACTTGCTGCGCGATCTACTGGAGACGTTGGATGCAAATTCGGGGACAAAGGTCGAGCGGATGTGGAGGATACTGAACGATTTGGGCATGATTTCATATGCCGAAGAGACCGCTGAGGTGAGTACTCTACAAATAGAGGAGACAGGATGAAAGCCCTGGAAATACGCTGGAGAAAAAAAAGGACGAAAGCTAACAATAACATGCACAGCACTTTGCCGACGTTCTCTCCAAAGAATCGCACCGATACGGCGAGGCACTGTGGTACTACGCCCTATCACATCGACCCAACAAAGTCCGCGAGGTTCTCAACCTCCTCATCTCCTACTCGCTCATCCAGTGCACGGCGTTCCCACCAGAGCAGGATCTAGACACAGAACTGCGCAATCTGCTCCGAAAGCGGACCGAGACCCTCGAGCGTCGTGGAAAACAAGATTTGGAAGCTGCGCAGCTCCTAGGACGAATGCTAAGCGGCTACGCGACTCTCCGAGCATTCTACGAGACGCGCGACGCCCAAAAGATGGAGGATCTTTCTGAGAGAAAATCCGAAGCGGTTCGCAAACAAGCCGCGACTGCACTGGTGGCTGTGATTGCGAGCGCAGATGACAATATCCGAGGGGGCCTCTACGACGGAACACGCGATGCGGTCGTCAGTGAAGATTTCCTGCTAGCGCTACTAGGCGAGGCGAGCGTGTTTATCAACCACCGCCCGTGTCTGCTCTCACTGGACCAGATCGACACGGTGCTCAAGGCGGTGGAGGATCTGCAGACGGTAGGGTCACGGGTGTATGAGAGCTGCGACACGTTTCTCGGGCTGGTACTTGCGTCGGGGCAGGCTCTCAAGGGGTCTACGCCGGCGGATCTGATGCAGAAGTCTACGACGGGGGCGTCGAGTTATATGCTGAGTGGGACTTCTTTGCTGGCGAGCCATATGCAGCAGCAGGTGAGGGTTCCAGAGGGGAGGGCGAAGTCTCGGGGATGGGATTGGCGGAAGGAGTGGCAGGCGTCGACGAAGGGGGAGGATTTGTTGCGGAGGTTGCGGTTGGGGTTGTGTAAGGATTTGGCTATGTTGTGGTTGGAGGATGCGGATGGGGTGGCTCATTCTTGATGTGATGTAGTTTGGAATTTGCTGAGCTGGTTGCGCAATAAGGAGTCTGGTGTGTATGAATTTTAGGTATGGACAGATGGATAGGATGTGAATGATTGAATTGGTGAAACAGGTGATTGGATGGCTGGAGGAGCTGCGTGTGTATGTACTATGTTGGACTTGATGGACTTGATGGACTTGATGGACTTGATGGACTTGATGGACTTGATGGACTTGATGGACTATGCTTACACTGACTACATAGTGATGACTTGATACTTGATACATACATACCTACCAGCTTACGTGTCTCATACGAGCTTATGTGGTCTGTGTTAGCTTGTGCCAACCTGCATTGACTTGTAAAGATTATGCACTCACCTGAAAATTATGGACTGGGGAATCGCACGAACTTCTTCAACTTGGACCCCCGCGACGAGCTCAACCAATCCCATCCACTCGATTGCTTATGAGTTATGACCCATCTTCAGCGCCCCACAAAACCACATGCCGGCTCCACGCGTCTTATAAGTTGCGGCGGGGGCTAAAGCAGCCGCACGCTTACCGATTACGGAGGCCTTTGCTGTCCCGCGTGCCAAACTTTTTTATGTTCCTGGCCTTGAAGCGTCTCTTGAAGTCTTCACTCTGCCTCCATCGCTTCCCCGTACTGCATCTTGATGGCGTTGGGTTCGCTTGCATAGCATGGCCTTGATTGAATTTGTGAATCGCTCCGGAGGCGCCATGACGGTAAGATGTGTTGCTTCTTTGCCCTTACTTTCGGGCATCTCGCGAAAAACTGGCCTATTTTCGTGAATGTTGCGCACAAAACTAACGCTTGGCAGGCACTTCTTGGACGCGCCTCACGAGCCGCGACGGCCACGACACGACTACGCAGCGCACCAACCCGACGACTCCGACCGTATTCAAGCGCCGCGGCGCCTCTCCCTCGCACATATGAGAAGCTCCTGGCCAAGTACGCGCAGGTGCGGCGGGTAATGGGCTCGCGGCCCCTGACGCTGGCAGAGAAGATTCTGTACAGCCACCTGGATAATGTGGAGGAGTCGCTGTTGACGCAGACTGGAGACGGGCGTGATATTCGCGGACAGGCGAACTTGCGACTCAATCCCGACCGGGTCAACATGCAGGATGCGTCGGCGCAGATGGCGCTGCTGCAGTTCATGTCGTGCGGGCTGGCGCAGGCGGCGATCCCGGCGAGCATTCACTGCGACCATCTGATCGTCGGATCTGAGGGCGCGTCGGCGGATTTGGCGGCGGGTGTGGCAGCCAACGGCGAGGTGTTTGAGTTCCTGGCCTCGGCGGCGCGGCGGTATGGCATGGACTTCTGGCCGCCGGGCGCTGGCATCATCCACCAGACAGTGCTGGAGAACTACGCTTTGCCTGGACTGATGATGCTGGGCACCGACAGTCACTCGCCCAATGCTGGCGGCTTGTGTACCATCACCATTGGTGTGGGAGGCGCGGATGCTGTCGAGGCACTGGTTGGCGCGCCGTGGGAGCTGAAGGCACCACGCGTACTAGGCGTCGAGCTGACTGGACGACTGGGTGGTTGGGCCACACCCAAGGACGTGATCCTGCGTCTCGCAGGTGAACTGACTGTGCGAGGCGGCACAGGATCCGTCATCGAGTACTTTGGCGAGGGCGTCGACTCTCTATCGCTCACCGGCCAGGCCACCATCTGCAACATGGGCGCTGAGGTTGGCGCTACGACGAGCATCTTCCCTTATACCGCGGCCTCAGCTCGCTACCTGCACGCCACGCGTCGTGCCCAGGCCGTTACCGATGTTGCCGCTCTCCAGACCGCATCTCCGTCCGCTTCCGTGCCTCCTTTGCGCCTTCAGGCCGACGACGGCGCCGAGTACGACCGCGTGATCCGCATCGATCTCTCGACCCTCGAGCCGCATATTAATGGTCCCTTCACGCCCGATCTGGCCACGCCCCTTGGCCAATTCGGTGCCACTGTGCGTGAGAATCAGTGGCCAGAGAAGCTCTCGGCCGCCCTCATCGGCAGCTGCACCAACAGCTCCTACGAGGACATGACGCGTGTCGAGTCGTTACTCAAGCAGGCTGATGCCGCGGGTCTCAAGCCCGTCGCCGACTTCTACATCACCCCCGGTAGCGAGCAGATCCGCGCGACGCTCGCTCGCGATGGCACCCTCGATGCCTTCCGCAAGGCTGGTGGCGTGCTGCTGTCCAACGCCTGCGGACCGTGTATCGGCCAGTGGTCGCGCCGCGACGCCGATGCCGTTCCCAAGGGCGCCCCCAATGCCATTCTCACGTCCTATAACCGCAACTTCCGCGGTCGCAATGACGGCAATCCAGCTACGATGAACTTCCTCGCCTCGCCCGAGATCGTCACCGCCATGGCCTTTGCCGGTTCCACCACCTTCAACCCCCTGACCGACGCCCTCGAGACCCCCTCCGGCAAGCCCTTCCGCTTCGACCCCCCCGCCGGCCTCGAGAGCCCTCCCGCGCCCTTTGAAGCCGGTGACCCAGCCCTCGGCGTCGTCTCCCAAGACCCAGACCCATCCGTCGAGATCGCCATCGCGCCCTCTTCAACCCGTCTCGCCCCTCTGGACCCCTTCCCGCCCTTCCCCAACGGCGACCTGACCGACCTCCGCGTACTCGTCAAAGTCGCCGGCAAATGCACCACCGACACCATCTCCGCCGCAGGTCCCTGGCTGAAATACAAGGGCCACCTCCCCAACATCTCCACCAACACCCTCCACACCGCCCTCAACGCCGAAACCAACCAAGTCAACCACGCCCTCGACCTGGACGGCTCTCCCCACACGATCCCCGACCTCGCCCAGCTCTGGAAGCAGCGCAACCAAGAATGGCTCCTCGTCGCCGAACACAACTACGGCGAAGGTTCTGCACGCGAACACGCCGCCCTCCAGCCCCGCTACCTAGGCTGCCGGGTCGTTCTCACAAAGTCCTTTGCACGGATCCATGAGACGAATCTTAAGAAACAGGGTGTTGTGCCGCTGACGTTTGCGCGGGAGGAGGATTATGATTTGCTAGGGGCGGGGGATGAGGTTTCTACGGAGGGTTTGTATGAGATGTTGAGGAATAAGGGGAGGGGGGAGGTGAGGATTCGGGTGAAGAGGGTGGGGACGACGGGGGAGGAGGTTGTGATTGGGACGAGGCATGCTGTTACGGAGGATCAGGCGGCGTTTATTTTGGCGGGGAGTGCGTTGAATTTGTTGTCCAAGAGGGGGTCGTGAAACGGGGGTTTTGTTTTGATTTAGTGATTTAGGGGTTCTTGTTTGTTTGGGAGGGAAAGTGTATTTACATAGATGTTATCTTTAGCCTTGATGTCAAAAGTACTGAAACTGTCCATGGTTGGTGTGGTTAGAAGGTGGAATAGTCGCGTGATGGCGTTGGAGATTGTGTACTGTGAATACATCAACACACCGTGACACAAGACAGAGACACCATGTGTATATGTATAAATCATAAACTTCACAGCAGCACGCTTCCATCGATTCATTGCTCATAAATCCCATTCCCATCATTCGTCATTCGTTATTTGCTCTTACCATGAGCACTATGTGCCCATCGTGTCACGCCACTTTGATGAAGTATTGACTTCCTTGCCCGCTGCCTTCACGTAGTATTGCTTCATCTGCATAAAGGAACAAGAGAATATAGAGGCATACGCCCCCGTTGTAGACTGCTACATCGTACCATATGCCATAGCATAACAAGAAGTTTTGAAAAAAAAAAAAAAAGCCCATGATTGAATTGTTCAACGAAATTCGTGTTGAGTGGCTTCATGTGGTCTGGTTCAAATACTTATGATGATAGACAGGCATGCAATAGGACAGAGCATCTTACAATGAAGAAGCTGGGCGGCCACTCTCTTGTTCCGTCATGTAGGTAATGCACTTACTGCGTGAGACATTCTGAGCAACTAAAAACATTTCCCTGCGTATGACTGTACCCTTCTCGTTGCACATCCCCAACATACTGACCGTCCATCCTTAGGTAACCAAGGCGCTTTCGCTTTCTTATGACATGCATGGCTTTAGAGTATCTACCATTCTTCCTCGCAACTCTCAGAGTCATGTAGCGCAGCTTCTCGCCTTTCTTGAGCTTGCCGGAAAAACTCACAGGCCTTCAGCCACGCAGGATTTTGTTGCACATAGTCTGGTAATTCGTGCTCAGGAACATCGCCAAAATCCAGCGCTCGAGAACACACCCACGGTTGCGCATCTCGACGCTGCGGCAAAACCACCTTGCCCTTTCCTCTCCTGGGCCCTTCTCTGGCCTTGCGTTCCCGCTCGCGTTCTTGCTCTCGCTCCTCTGCACAGGCCTGCAGCCATCGCAGCCTGCCAGAAACGTCGCCAAACCAATACTTTCGTCCAGGACGACATTCAATCTCGGAGACTTTGCGTTCGTACCAGTCGGCGGATTTCCTGTGCATCAAGTGAATGGCTGGATTCGCATAAATGTACAGCCTCTTCTCTTCTGGCCTTGACTTGTTGGGCCTGCTCTGCCTGCGCGGTATTTCGACACCCGATGGGGGTCGTGCTGCTCCAGGTTGTCCATAGATGGCGGCATCAAGATCCATTTCAGCCTGTGCACCATGGGGTCTTTCGCGTACTCTAGTCGACGTATCAGTCATCCCTTGACGCTGGATGGGATGTTTGAGTATGCCCTTGACTTCGCCACGCTTCGGGACCGCATCTTGTACAGCATTTGCATCTTCTTCAACGTCGCGTTTCCTTTTCTGCATCCTTTTAGCGGCACCAACGCCAGATGGTTCAATGGCATCCATGGAAAAAGTGACCCGGCCAAAACCATGGTTGAGCGCGACTATCGCATCGTCTGCGTCCGGCTCAGGTAGCCGAGGAACTGTACAATCGACGGACTTTGCCACGGTGCCTTTCATTTCTGTCGTAGCCACCGTCAGCGTTGCTGTCATGCCAGTGGAGACGTCTGCAGATAATACTGATTGTGAAAGCGAGGAAGACTTCATATCTGCAGCTACGGATGAAGGAGGTTCGTTGCCTTGAACCAAGGTGACCATCGTTGGGATAGTAATACAGGGCAAACAGACTTCATCATTTGTGCCATCATCCTGTTTCAACTTGACAGCAGCAGCTGTGGGAATAGAGCCATTCTTGCCGTTGCGTTCACGCCCTTGTGGATTGCGCAGGGTCGTGGAAGTACGTGAAAGAATTGGCGAACGGTTGATGCTGTTGTTCCAGCTTCTCAGACGAGGCTGTTCAGAGGGTTCCGGACTAGACTCGATCAAAATACTGTCATCAATGGCTGCTGAAGCAGTGCCCTTTCCTTTGTTCCAACTATGCGCAGCCCCATGTTTGATGCACCCGTCCCGGAGGCTTGGACGAGATTTCTCAGAAGGCTCAGAAGGCTCAGGACTGGACTCGATCAATATGCTTTCATAGGGATCAGCGCCCTTGCCGTTATTCCGCCTATGCACAGCCCAATGCTTGATGCACTCGTCCCTAACGCTTCGACAAGGTTGCTCAGAAGGTTCCGGACTGGACTCGATCATTATGCTTTCGTTTGTAGCTGTGAGAGCAGAGCTCTTCTTATCGTGCCGACTCTGCCCTGACGATTCTTTGAAATCCTCGTTCCCGCTCCTTGGACAAAGTTGCTCAAGCCCCGGATTGGAGTCGACGAGCATACTTCCTTCTGCGTTACTGAAGTCTGTAATTTGGTGAACCGACGGAGAGGGCTGTGCAGAGGCGGGAAGCGTCTGCGATTGGAATTCTGTAATCTCGCCAGGTTCTGGGCTGGACTGATGGCTGACAGCATCATTCTGCACAGAGGACGGATATCTAGATGGAGGTGTTTCATGTTGAAGCGATGATGGCCCATCGATTGGATGAGCATGGAAATGGTAGACTCGATTCACAGAGGAACCATAAGGCTGACTTGAAGTTGGCAAAGGCTCGTTGGTGAAAGGTCGCCAAGATCTGCGCCTAGAAGTCCCTTCTTCTGCTGGAACTATTGGACGAATTTCCCGACCTGTACTGCCAAGTGTCGCATTTCTGGCTTGAGTTTCTTCCGGTAGTGTGATAGATGAGGCCGCTCCTGGCGGCACTTGGCTATTCATGCTCCTGGACTACATGCTCTCACACACTTGAGCTCAACGAGCCTTGGCTCTCGTGACTTGGTATGCCTGCAATGATACACCGTGTTAGAAAAAGGTCCTGGAGGAAATATTTCCATGCACTATGTGTTAATGTCAAAGGACAAGAATTCGCGTCAGATCTTTTCAGTTATATATTGAGACTTCATGGAGGGAACAACGGTTTCTGACCCGCTTCCACCAAAGCAGCTGGAACAAATACCACTGCCATGTTTGTCACAGCCTTTGGTCTTTGACCCGTGGCGGGACTTTGAGAATCAAAACTCCGTAAAGCGACAAGTGCTTGCTATGTTCCCTCTCTGAGTAAACAGCCAATCTGGACTTCAATGCCCATGATCTGTCACATATGAGAGAGAGAACCAAGACAGCTGCTGCACCAACCTATAAGGTCAACAGCGAGAACGCTGTCAAGTAAGGAAGGGGTCAGAAACGCAGGAGGTCGCCGTTTGGTCAGACCTTTTACCATATGGCATCATTCGCGACAGAATTATCAAAGTCAGGACACATCATGCGGTCAAAAGCTTACCTGCAGTGAATCAAGCAAGATGACAGGAAAAGAAATAGGCTTTGCAAGTAGGGAAAAATGAGGAGAATATTGACGGTAGCATGTGTGTCGAGGCGAGTGCCTGTACCACTCGTACGGCGAGCGGGCCATGGAATCAGGTTCACAGTGCAACCTGTCCAGTCTTGAATGTCGGCGAGGCTTTGATCGAGCAAGATGAACGAAATTTAAAGGACGGAAGCGAAGTATATAAGCAAATTGGAAGCTCCAGAGCGTGCCGGTGGTGCCGACGTGGCCGCATCTTCCTTTCGAGTCCTTTCCATCGTTCATTGTTCAGTGTCAGAAATTAGAATCAGTGCTCCTCCAGGCTCCAATTGGCTACAGGGCGGTTACAAACTTACGATGCCAAGAACTGTGCCAAGAACTGTGCCAAGACTATGCACATGCCGAGGCGGCGGCTAGACTGGTGGGGCATACAATGTGCAACACTGCAAACACGTCAACGCAAACGACTCACGACTCCACGAGGCACCTTGAAAGTGGACGTTGCGCGTTTGTGAGCTGCTTGTTGGCAGCCAGTGCCGAAGACGGCTTCATCTCCTGAGGCCACTGTACGACCTGGATCGGAATCCTATCGGCTCTGATGGATTTCCTCAAGAATGCCGTGGCGTCTGCCATGGCATCTGGCCCTCCTTTTCCCTACAACTTTGGCGACAAGGTGGACATTGATGAGTCGGTCTTCACGCTCTACAATGGCACGAAAAGGGTATGCGCCGCAAAATTTTCTCCCATGTCCTTATCAGACGACTCGGCGCTAACAGTTTCGCAACAGGAGGACGGATCGAACTGCAGCATCTTCTCCTTCGATATCACGACCAGTAGGGGCGGCCTACCCCTCGCCAGAAATGCGCTTAAGAAGTTACGGACGATGCGACATCCTGGTGTCATCAAAGTGTTCGATACCGTCGAAGTCAGTGCGCACTGCTAGCTTCGAAGTGCATGGTACTTAGATTGCTGAATTCTTTGTTGGCTAGACCGAAACGTACATCTATATTGCCACGGAGCGTGTTGTCCCTCTGCGGTGGCACGTCAAGAGAAAGAGCCTTGCGCCCGAGACGATCAAATGGGGTCTGCACAGTGTCGCGGTGTGTAAAGACTGAGCACGGTTCCTCACTCCCTGGGCGCACTTTGCTGATTGGAAAGCGCAGAAAACCGTCAAGTTTATCAATACGGATGCGTCGTCTATACATGGTAATCTCAAGGTGGGATCCGTGTATACGTCAGAAAGCGGCGAGTGGAAGCTTGGTGGGTTTGAGGTCCTGAGTAGTGTGAAGGAGGACGAATCCGTCATATATGTGAGTGTACCTTCTACATGGATTCTCTGTTACTGTCTTCGTGGCATCGTAGCTGATGGTGACGTGGTCGCGAAAGACGTATGGAAGTATGATCCCAGACTCCGCTCGATACGCGCCTCCCGAGATTGCGCGAGGCGGTTGGGACTCAATAAAGAAGAGCCCTCATTCCGCCATAGATTCTTTTGGTTATGGTGTTTTGATATTTGAGGTGTTCAACGGCGACTATAACGGAAGCGACCAAGCTGGGCAGACTAAAAATGTTCCTCCCACCATGCATTCAAGCTACAAGAGATTATGCAACACCAATCCAAAGGCCCGAACCAATGTTTCCGCTTTCCTGGACCAGGGCAATCGGCCGGGTGCATTTTTCGACAGTCCGCTCATCAAGCTGACCGAGGGCATCGACAATCTTGGTGTGAAAACCCCCGTCGAGCGAGACGAGTTTCTCGAGTACGCTACCATCCGAAACCTGCAGATCCTTCTCACTGTTTCTTTGTACACTCAAATGCGAGATGAAGACTGACGGACCGGTGATACAGTGACCTGGACCAACTCACTGACGACTTCCCCGAGGAATTCTTCAAAATGAAGGTTCTTCCTGAGCTGATAAAGTCGGTGGAGTTTGGCGGCGGAGGCGCAAAAGCTCTCGCCGTTATTCTCAAGATTGCCGCCAAACTCTCCAGCGATGACTTCGAGAGTCGTATCATACCCTTTGTTGTCAAAATGTTTGGAAATCCCGATCGCGCCATACGCGTCTATTTGCTGGACAGCCTGCCCATGATGATTGACAGGCTGCCTCAAAAGATCGTGAACGACAAGCTTTTCCCTCACATTGTGAGTCAAGAATCGAGGTTTTTTTTAAGGGACACGATGTTCCTAATTCCTTCATCGTGTCGCCATGCTGACGGACCGGCCATATCTAGGCAACGGGCTTTACAGATTCCCAACCGGTGGTGCGCGAACAGACACTCAAGTCTGTGCTTCTTCTCATCACCAAATTGTCCGACCGAATAATCAATGGCGAGCTGCTCAAACAACTGGCCAGGACCGCCAACGACGAGCAACCCGGGATCCGAACCAACACAACCATTTGTCTTGGTAAAATCGCCAAGCATCTAGGATCAGCATCAAGATCCAAAGTTCTCATTGCTGCATTTACACGATCCCTGCGAGATCCCTTCGTCCACGCTCGGAACGCCGCTCTTCTTGCTCTGGCCGCCACAACTGAGCACTTTAGCGACGAAGATTGCGCCACGAGAATACTTCCTGTCGTGTGCCCTCTGCTGATTGACAAGGAGAAAATGATTCGAGATCAGGCTAATCGCACTATCGATTCGTATCTCCAGAAAGTCCGCGAAGCGGCATCAGAAATGCCCGATACGGCGTTGACTCCGCAACAACAAACAGTAGACGGCCAACCTGCGAGAATGAGCACACCGCAGCAGAGTGCATCGGCCGGCTGGACCGGCTGGGCGATATCATCCTTCACTAACAAGCTGTCGACTGCAGCAGGCGATATGCAGACCGCCAATGGTGCTTCAGGGTCCAGCACACCAAAACCTAGCCCTCCACCTGGACCAGAAAGCAGCAATAGACTACCAAGCGCTTCAGCGTCGTCGTTGCATCGAAAAGCTGTCACTTCTCCTCCGCCTACTGCATCTCAAATCTCGTCACCCAGCGGCGCAAGCGCCTTGGCGGATGCGTTCTTCCAAGACGATGGGTTTGACGATGAAGTAGGCGACGCTTGGGGCGAAATGAACGAGGACGATGAGATGATACAGCCCGCCGTCACTTCGCAAACCAAAAACAAAGCCTCAGCCATGACCGTGCCGTTTGCAGACGATAGCAGCGAACCAGACTTTGCAGGATGGTTGGAAGCGCAAGCCCAGAAGAAGAAGCCTGGGTCTTTATCAAAACCCCTGCCAAAGGGCCTGTCGAAAACGACCACCACCGCCAAAAGAGCCATCACGACGAAACCACCTGCCAAGACTGCCGCTAAGCCAGCGGTGGTGAAGAAAATCGACATGAAGCCAAAGGATGTAGATGATGACGATGCATGGGGCGACGGATGGTAGTGCGAACCGGGAAACATTGCGATACTGGTGCAATTCGGTTGGAACATTCTACCATGCCACTTGAGATGATTCGTTAAGGGGAGATTCCACGCAAGTGGCAAAGGCCTTCTTCTTCAAAGTTTTTTTTTCCATCTTCTGTTTGTCTTTTATGTCTTTTAATCATTTCTGCCGAATTTTCCTCTCTTACTTTTTGTTCTATTTTAGAGGAAAGCTGGTTTCCAAAGGCCTCGGACGGAGTCGGTACATTAGCAGTTGTTTGTCTGGGCAGTTGGGATGGCACTTTGGGTTGTGCCACTCATGCACGTGTTCTCATGAAAGCTTTATCAAAGCGACGCATCCGATCTATACTTGGAGCGCGTAGGAAGGAATTATATTCTGTTAGACATTTTCAATCCTGTTTTCAAAGAAGGAGCACGAGATTGCAAAGCCGACTACATATCGGCTGAAGTAGGTGTTTTGCCGTAGAAACGCATGTGACAAAACGGGTACGAAAACCAAGGCGGTGAGAACTTCACCCCACCTTTACGCTCCCCTCAGAGGCAGAAAAAAAAAGGTCCAGAGCGACAGAGGAGATTCCAGAGAGGCAAGACAGACAGACCATCATCAACAACAAATCATCAACTTCAATCTACGCTGACTTCACTTGCCGAGACGTTCGCGCCAAAGTAAAAAAAAAAGAAGAAGTCAATATCAATCTCGCACGTACACAACTCCCTCGCAGCCATGGCTCAAGGCACAATAAAAACCTCCACCAAGGCCAAAGCCCCCAAGGCCACCCACTCCAAGAAGCAGGCCTCCAAGGTCGGCAAGAGAGGCACCAAACCCAGCATCGACAAGGTCCACAGAAAATTCACGGCCGGACTCACAGCCAAGACGGAGGCTCTGTTGGGCGAGAGGGCGGGCCATCTAGAATTGATTGGCAAGGGCAAGAAGGGCAAGGATAAGAAGGCGACGCTTGGAAAGGGAGGGTCGAAGAAGTTTGGTTGAGAGATTTGGGGAGTCGAGTTCGGGGGGCATGCTTGTTCATTCTTCTGTTTGCTGAATGAAGAGAAACGCGATGGTTTGAGGCATGAAGGCGGAGTTTTTGGAGTTTTTTCTTGGAGTTTTACTTTGTTTTTGCATGCACCGCGCCGGTTCGCGCGGGGAGGGGATGGGTACGATCCTATCTAATCGAACAAGTTCATCTGATCCGCACATGGTTTCTCAATCATTTCTTCTTTCTTGTCCTGCACTCGCTCAGGCCTTTCGCAAAAGAAAGACCAGACGTCTCCCATCGCATGATCAGCTTCGCCCTCGACATTCCCTTTTGGGCTCGAACACGACCCGCCTCCTTCTTGTGTCCACAGCAACGGCTTGATGTGTCAAAGAGCGATCGCATTCCGAACCCGGATCCGAGTGAGGCAGTCAGAGCTCTTCTTGTGCAGTGAGATGGAGACGGGAAGGTCATTCCGCGACATCGAAGATGCTCATCAGCCCACCTTCTAAGATATTCATTAACGCTGGAGAATCCTGCGAAATCTGAGCACAGCTTCGACACTAGATAGCAAAAACTCACGACTCAGGAGATTCGACACATGTGTTAGTTTCACTTCAGCGCGACCACAGGATCACGACGAACCACTGGTCAATCATTTAGATTGGCAAGACCTCATCTGCTTCATTTTTGTTCGCCAATCGAAAGCACTGCATCGGATACAATCATTAAAACATGTATCCCGTCAGCGAATATCGTGCTGTCAAGCTTGAGAGGAGAATCTCGAGGAGTTGTTCAAGGTATGGTGGTTTGAAGATGGGCTATAGACGCAGCTCCGAAATATTTAATGAACTGAAGATATATCCAGATCACATTGTCTGAAAGATCGACAAAGCAATCGCAACTGGACTGTAAACGAGTCTGGGCCTTCCGAACATTTGATGAGAAAGTTATGAGGGCGTGCGTCAACATAATGGTACATGGAACGTCCGAATTATCGATCGTGGTATGATCAGTAATCTGGCGATGAGAAAACCTGGATTATGTATCACAATTCGTGACCAAAACACCGAAAGAAAGGAGTGTACGGAGTAGTTGCGAAACATATCAAGTAGCTTCGCTAAAGAGACTTCCCACTATAAAGAAGGCACACGAGGCTTGCAGTAGGATACATACAGGTGAATTGATGTGCACATCTCAGTAACATCTATGTAATAGCCGTCAGGGGAAAATGGTGTGAGAGTATCGTTACTGAAGTATAATAATCCCGAGCTGTATCTCATTTCTCACCATTTGCACCAATCGTGCTACAGCCTAAAGAAAGGTGAGGAGCTGGAAATGTACAAAAAGCGTACGTATATGCTAAGGTAGGTAGGTACACATGACAGATTTTCGAACTTGCATAGTAGTTGCTATCTTACAAAAACCCGTTGGTCGAAGGGCTGTCAAGTCGGCGTGCCAAAAAAACAAAAACAAAAAAAAGCCTCGCTTCGTGATTTCAGCAGCACGTAGTTCCTTTTGACTCAGTCAGGCCTGATACGAGCTCCTTTCAACCTCCATGGAATCACACTACTGAGACGCTCTGAAGCGCGCAGCAACCTTCGTGACCCCTTTAAGCCCTAACTGCAGTCTGCCAGTCTTGACGGCTTTTGTAAACTCCACGATCTATCCATGAAAACGAAGTTGCAGGCTTGCCGCCGGGAGGGGGCCGAGGTTTGGAAGGTCCTCGACACTCCTTTGTCCGACACTGATAACTTGGGAAGAATATTTACCTCAATCACCTCTCGCGAAAGTTAGAAAAGACCATGGAAGAATCGACCATCTTATGCGACGGGTGTGGTAGATTGATTGCCGACACCTATCGAATGGAAAATTTGGAATCTCTTTCTTGCACGTCTGGGCTTGTCCAAGGGGTTTCGAGATTCTGTTCTGGTTCTAATGGTAGGGCTCAGGAGGCGCTCCTCGATGGCAACAAGATGAACTGCAAGACATTGAACATGATGACGGCCGCAGCGCTGGAGATTCAAACTCCCTAGGAGAAGAAGTAGGCTGTATTGTGTCTGCAGTTGCTTATTTCGGAACACCATTGGGCCATTTTGACTTCTCCTTGCCGTAATTTGCTGCAAATAGACGAGACGAGAGTCATTCGCAGGAAGTCGCTAATCCCAAATTTGATGCCAGCTTATCTATAAATTGGTGGCGATGCGCCTCCGAAACCAATCTCCCACTTTCACTTTGAATAAATCCATTTTCAAATGAGACCATGATTCCTCCTCTTTCCTGCGCCGGCTCTCGTCTTCTTCCCATCCAAGCTTACATGGGGATGACCTGCGTACTAGACCAATAAGCCAATCTTTCCACATCTGGTGCTGAGCCTTCCTCTCTCTTTCCTCTTTCATGGGTCTTCTGATCGACGACAGGTTGCGCAAATCGTCCGTCTCGGCGCCTTCAAGAGACTTTCCTCATGGGCCCGATAACGCGCCAGAGGTATCAGATGAAGATCAGGTGAGTTGCCCTCATGATTGTAAGCCGTGTTTCAATGATCGCTTCAAAGATTCTTTGAAAGCGAGCTGATTGCAGTCACGGACTGCAAGGGAATCACTCAGCCTTATGGCTGACCTCCATGATGATAAACGGGTGAAGAACGATTATCGCTTGGAAAAGCGGGATGATCACAACCACGGACTGAAGAGAGCGTGACTGCTCTATACAGGCCCTTGTCACACTAGAGGAGCGTGAGGACCTGAAAATGTGCAAAAAGCGTATACATATATGCTTATCCTGAAAGGTATGCTACACTGAATGGAAAATTTGGGCATGTGTAGAGGATCTACCAATGTAGTAGTCGCCTCACATCCATACCTCTCACACAAAGACACCCGGTGCCTTTGCACGATGAAAACTGAAAATAAAGCTCCTCTAAAGACGAATCCTAATGTAAACAACATTGATGGTGTTAGTTTAATTGATCCCCCGTAAACTGTTGCCAGTCGACAACCCATACAATGTTACTGTCGACACACAGCCTCTATCACGCCGTAAACACAACCTTTCCAGGCACCGAAACAACATATCCACCCCGCTTCGCCCCCGTGGTAGGACTCTCCAGCGAGACCTTACCGCCCAGGGTGCTCTCATACTTGACAATCGTGGACGCCGTCTTCGTATCCCCCGGCACAGCTTGCAGGGTAATAGTCAACTTCTTACTCTGGGGCTCATACGCAAAGCTCGTAATGACGCCGCTCTCAAAAGTGACAGACAGGCCCATGGCAGCAACATAGATGGACCGACGGACCGTGTCTCGCGGCTCAACGACAATGACGTCGTTGTTGGAGGAGGGCGCCACATTGCCGCCCATGGAGATCCAGCCAAAATCGGGATGCTGCACCAGATAAGTGCACGAGCCCATAATCACACCGAGGTAATTGGGGCCGTAGTCTCCGGAGTAGCCATCCCACTTGAGCCTGTTAGGGAAAGAGTGGAAGGCGGTGGATGCGAAGCCCTCAGGGTTGATGTTACTGAGGGGGCCCATGATGCCGCCGTAGCCGACGCGGAGATCGTACAGGGCTGCTGCGCTGGACGGATCGCGGTTGTATTTGTACGAGGTGAGCAAGGGGAGGGCGTTGAGCGAAGAGCCGTAGTGGTGGATCATGCGTTCGAGAAGCTCGAGCTTGCCGCCGTAGAGGAAGTCCCAGTATCGGCGGGCGTTGCCGTTCCAGCCCCAGTGAGCGACAGTGGGCATGTAGCCGCGGATGGAGTTGAGGGCCTTCTGCTGTAGGTCTTCGTTGGAAAAGTACTTGGCCCATGCGAAGATGGGCTCTTGGCCTGTTGAGTCCCAAGCCATTTCGCTGCCAAAGGGGCTAGATTGACCGGCCCATTCCTTTGTTCTCTCGCGCATGGCCTGCGTCATGTTCTTGAACTCGTCCATCATGTTCTCTGCCTTGAGGTCCTCGAGGAGGTACGTCCAGATCGTCTCACCCATCAGGCCGACATCCGAATAAGCTGTGATGGGAGTCCCGTCTGAGTAAGTGGCTTGGGATGCCATGACGGTGTGGTACGCTTGGTTCAAGTACCAGGACGCGGGGCGGCGAGTGAGAATCCCGGGCGAGACTCGCTCGGCTCGGTAAAGACTGTAGTAGACGGCCGAGACGTGCACATAATCGTATGCTCTCCAGACCGAGGACGCGTCCGTCGAGTTCCACGATGAGCTCCAGTCCTTGGATGGCGAGTACTTGTAGTTGGGCACAACCTTGGGGTCGTATAAGAACAGACTACGCTTGACACCGTACGGCGTCTCGCCATCTTTGTCTTGAAGGTTGCCCCAGACGGCCGTGTTTGCCATGAGCTCCAGCTTTGCAATCTCAGAAGCTTCTGGATGTACCGACGATTTCAGGAAGATGGCTTCGTGTATGGAACCTGCCTCATCGGCAATACCAGCGATCCAGACTCGGTCCTCTTGGGTGATTTGCGCCCCGGCCTCGTAGTCGTAAGCAATGATGGAGTTGGTCCGGTTAAAGGGATCATTCGCGTCGCTGAACCAGGACTTGGTCAAGAAGAAGTTGCTGAGCTTTGACGCCAAGTCGAGGGTAGAGCGCGTCACGACATAGTGCACTGTCTGCGTGGTCCCATCAGCATACTTGATGGTCGCCCGAACACGTCCCAGAGCGGCCGAGGACGCAGTCACCGTGTATGCCTCCCATGCAGAATTCACTACAGCGGTACGTGTAAAGGTAAGCGCTCCAGCGGGCTCCACGTTGATAGCGCTCACGCGTGACTTGTGCTGCAGGAACAAATTCGCAGTAAGATCGTGAGGAACAATATACCCGGGGATTCCGACGGCCACGGGCTTGCCTAGCCGCGCCACTGTCGATTCGATGTCCGGAAGATCCTTGGTGGGAGTGAAGCGCAGGGCATAGGAGATTGACTTGCCCGGAGCGAGCACCACCGACGTGGGCGTGTTCCACGGCTCTGTACTCTTCCACTCCTTTTCGGCATAGGCCTTGCTCAGCACTTCCCACGAGTAGAAGCCTTCGAAACCCTGCGACTGATAAATCGTCGGGTCGTCGATTTCCTCTAGGAGAAAGCGCCATGCTTCGAATTTGGTATCCTTGTTATCAGGCGTGATGACGAGGTTCGGTCCGGTGCCTGTAAGACGGGTGACTTGAACGTAGCCTGCGTCTAGACCAATGTAGGGATCAATCAAATTGCATTTTTCCCTGGTCTCGTCTGCAGTGCGGTTGGTGAAGATGCTGTTGAACTCAATGGGGAAGCCAAAGGACCCCAGCTCCAGCGACGCTGAAGACGAGGGATTCGAGACTGTCGCCTTCAAGACCAGGTCGGTGCCCTCCTTGAGCCAATCGCGCGTGAGGTGCAACTTTCCTGCTGCGACAGAAGATGAGTTGGAGAAGTCGGAGTGCAGAATCGATCCTTGAGGTGATGAGTTTCTGGGAGTCGACGCCCGAAGAGCCGAAGTGTCAAAATCTGTCCAGTTGGTCTGGCCGGAGACTCGCCAGCGAAGCGTGATATCGCCTGTGTGGTGCTGGCCGGGCTGGGAGCGGAAGTGAAAGTAATCGGAAGGACTGAAATCATAGGATGGATCCGAAGATGGCTTCAAGGACTGTAGAACACCTGAGCCTGCGGCCAGTGTGCCCTGCCAGTCACCTGTGGAAAAGGTGGTCTGGGCCAGAGCAGCCGAGGCTTGAACCGTGAAGGTACTCAGACGCATCGTATTGAAAATTGCACGGGGAGTTCTCAGGCCGTACACGAAGCAGGTGGATCGAATCTGTATTTTATCGCCATCGCCAAAGGCACACGGTGTGTAAATAAGGCTGTTTGTCGAAGTCGAAACTCGGAAGCACCCGTTGCATGATCAGGGCCATTTAGTTCATCCCTCCTCCATTGGATTAGGTACCTATGTATGTAGATATGTAGCGTCCAGCTGAGGCTATTCTCCGTCCAAGGCTCGTGAATATGTACCTAAAAGCGCGAGAAGTGCGAGCATGTTTTCCAGGATCTAGGTATGTAATTGACGCGGACTCACAGAGTCAGCCAGATTGGATGATCTTATCCTTGAAGGATCAAGGCCGAGTCATGCGGGACAAGGAGGCGTGGATGTAAGAGTACCTGGTACATGCATACGTATCATTTATGTATGTTAGGTTGTGTGCGTGTACGTACCTATGTAACGCCTGCCTCGCGCCGATCCGGGACCCCGAATCGGTCCACCTTTTTCAGGCACAGCTTTACAAGAAAGAAAGGGTCTCGAACTCTTGATGCTAAAGCCGAGTCATTCCGGCAAAGAAGTACATATGTACATACTCCGTAGGTAGCACCTAATCATGTGCCTACTCCGTAGGAAGAGGAGTTGAAACCCTCGTTGAAAGCAACCGATAAATCCTTCTTCGCGCCGGTACTTATTTACGGCGGCCTCAATTCGAAATTCGAATTCGATAGAACGAGTTATTTCCATCGCGGCCCTACGCTGCGCTTCGGGGCGAAAGAAGACTCGCCTCGGTTCGGTTCGGGCTGGAGAGCGTCGGGCTGGACAAGGGAGGTTTGCGAGGTGGGAGTTTTGCGGATGGGATGGCGGTTTGCGGACGTGCATGTGTCGACCACCTCTCTTCGCTGTGCAGGTGTCCCTCCAGGGGCCCTTCCGGGGGATGCCTGCGGCACGCTGCCGTCTGCGGCGGACTGCTGCTCTGGGGGATTTTAGGGGCCCTTCACAGCACTGTCAGGCAGAGACGGGTTTTTGGGGCAGCCAATCAGAGGGATCGGACTTTTTTTCGAATGTACTCCGCTTTTGTTCCAATCTTATTCTTGAATTATCTCATGTCGCAGAGTATATAGGGGCATGTACAGCACAAACCAGTGGCCAGACGGCTGCGCCCACTCTTTTGTGCAACATCTCATTACGAAGTACCTATGTAGGTATGTATTCTCCGTTCGGGGCACGAGAATGGCCCTGGCGCACTGGTTGATGTCTGTCCTGGGCACCTACACAAGCCCGATTGTTCCGGCCAAAATCACCAAAGACTCTCCGTATGCACAGAGGCGTTGAGTCATACATACTGTAGGTACTCCGTGAAAAGGATAACATCGCTCCAATCCTCCATGGCGCTTACTCCATAGAGTCGTAGTTTCATCCCGGTACATAGCATCTGGTAATTTACCGTGCCCATGGGAAACGATGTTCATCCAATTAGGCTGAGCGATTCTTCCCACAAGACCGCGCCGCTTGAAGTTATGTATGTATGTATAAAGCAATAAGCAACAGATAACTGCCAGTCATCGAGACCCCTTCAACTCTCCTCGCATGGAACCTCACTCGGAGAGGTGACAGAGACAATGGCAGTCACGCGCCTCTCGTTTGGACGCTTGTTCAACATCTTTTTGCTGCTGAGTGTAGCAGACTGTCAGATCCCGTTTGTTTCTGACGGAAACCCCATTCTCTCGAATGGCACCTATTACACGGCTGATCCAGGCCCCATCGTGGTGAATGGCTCCTTGTACATCATCGCTGGACATGATTCTGCGCCGAAAGATGACAACAACTTCATCATCAACCACTGGCATTTGCTGGCCAGCGACGATCCGAATCCCGCGGGAGGCAACTGGAAGATGTATCCAGACTTTGTTGCGCCTCACACCGTCTTCCGATGGGCCGATACTGCTGCTGCATATGCCTCGCAAATCGTGCTCGGGCCCGACGGAGGATATTATTTGTACTCCCCCGTTTCGCAGTCCAAAACCAACAGCTCTGACCCGTTTGGTATCGGGGTAGCCCGAGCCGACAAGATTGAGGGCCCATATGTAGACCACCACCCGCGCGGTCCCATTGTTTCGCAATCTTATCCTGCTCCTGGAAACGATATCGAGAATATCGATCCCACCGTACTGGTCGACAATGACAGGGTGTTCATGTACTGGGGAACTTTTGGAGAGCTCTGCGGCGTCGAGCTTGACAAGAAAGACATGTCAACCTTTGTGGGGGACATTGTGACTGTCACATCGCTCAACGGGTTTTTCGAAGCGGCATGGCTCATGAAGCGCGGAGAGACATACTACATGATCTATGCTGCCAACAATGTCGGCAAAGAGTGTACTCCGACTCTTTATCACGCGTGTCTGGCCTATGGCACATCCAGCGGGCCACTTGGTCCCTGGACGTATCGCGGCGTGATTCTCGGAATAGTCTCGTCAACCACATCTCATTCAGGAGCAGTCGCAATCAAGGATCAATGGTACCTTGTTTACCATACCGCAGATGCTCATAGTGGAGGCAATTTCCGACGCAGCGTCGCCTTTGACAAGATGGATTTCGATGACTCTACTTCACCCCCTCGCATTCGACCTGTGCAGCAGACTCATCGGCCAGAGCCGGCACCCAAGCCAACATATGAGAGACAGCAGCTAGCAGTCGCCTCATCTTCTCCACAATGCATCGATCGATACTGGATCGAAGCGGTCCACGACCAGAAGATTCCAAACAACCCATTGCCGCCAGAATACTGGTCCACTTACAGTGACGATGGGACCATTCCGGTTCAATCAACGGTGACCTACTCGTGGGAGACAGAACAGGAACTGAATGGCGTTGGCATGAGTTTCTTTGCCGACAGTCCGGCGGGGAGTGTGGAAGGCGTGGCGCCTCCCACTGAGTGGTTCGTCGAGTATAAAAGCAGCAATGGGTCTTGGACTGCAGTTCGTAACTCAACCGCCTATCCAACTAAAGTGACCACCCATCCGAAGACGACAAAATTTGACGTCATCAAGACCAAGGGCCTTCGCGCCACTTTGCGGGCTCCAACAAACGGCACGTGGACCGCTGGAGTTGGCATCAAGGAATGGCTGGTTTACTCGACAACTAAGACAGTAGTATAAGTGAATAGATGAATAGCCGCGGATAGATACTCCATTGAACAATGGCGACAATGAAATGGACCATGGCGGCCCCTGATTGTGCATGACTTATACATACCAGCGGAGCCATCAAGTTTTTTTGATTGCGTTAGTTGCAGAAATCGTATGCTGGGCAGATGCGCATCTGGAAAAGATTTCAATCCTCGCATACTGCAAAGCAAAGCCTAGATGGCGTGGTTCGCCTTTCCAGAAGAGATGGCTGCCTCGAATTTGATTCTCTCAGTAGCTCGGGAAATTGTGGATGAGGCTCAACAAGATACATAGTAAGAATCAGAATGAAGACATCCTTCGCTTCCACATCCTTTACTCAGAAGGAATCCGAGATTGTTTTCGTTCTGATTCCTCCTACCTTGTTGAATCTTACCGCATAAGTTCCGTACTAGGAGCTCATCCATGTCTTCTGGATATCCCTCAAATTCAGATTTAGTCGAGAAAATGAATCGGCGAGCTTTGTTGCTGGTCTAGGGTGATTTCCTTCTGTTGCACTATCTTTGGGAGTACATACTGTAGCGTATAACGCCGCGATCCAAGTATCCCACGTGTCCAAGGAGCTACACAAGCTTCATATGGTGAACACATTGGAACCATGGCTAGAGTTGGCCATCCGGGTGCCGCAGATTGAGTTGCCATTTTTTTTCTTGTCTCGCGTGGGGGTATCAACAGGAAGTCCCAGACTCCCAGTGCTGTTCGCATCAATAGCTATTAGCGTGAGGATAATGCTAGCAATGAGCATCGGAGTGTAGATTCGAGGATAGGCATTGTAATTATGAAAGATCGGGGCCATGATGTGACATTAAACCAGAGAAGAGCACAATTTGCGAGCCACATTGGGTGAGGCTTTTTGGCTCCCGAGAGGAGATCTACAGCTATCTGCATGTTGTGCAGGATCTCGGATCGAACGATGCTGGTCTTGAGATGCGGAAGAAGCCGAAAACGTCAGGCAACAACGGTCAAAACCCCGAGCATTCGTTCAACTGATGTTAGTGTGCGTACATATTTCGTACTAGGTACCTATGTGCGGAGTATGTGGAATGGCGGCATCGACAACAAACTTGGTCCGATGGCGACATTTACCAGCAGCGACGACCAGCCTCGCCGGGAATGCTATACCATGCCCCTGGTCAGTAAGACTGGGCCAGACCGGGTTTGCATGCGCGTCATGTACTCCGTTACCCGTACGCATATGTTACGTACATGGAAATAAACGATGGATGCCAGCGAGCGACACACAGCGGATCGAGAATCGAGATGAATACCTGACCATGCTGCAAATGCGACGCGCAGGCAGCCAAATCATCTTCCGACGACCCAAAGGCTAAAGCACCCCGACGGTCGACCCGGAGCATCGGGACTGAGGCCGTGTGGCTAGGCGGCGACGTAGAATGACAATTTCGCGAAGAGGCCGCTGTTCGGAGGGCCGAGGTATGGGATTGCATGATGGATCATGGCAGTGATGCGATGGAGGAGTCGAGGACACGATCCCCAAAGTCGGTCCAAAGGCTCACTCGTGACTTCAAGTCCCGGACTGGGGGTTGCAGCCAATCGCGTCGCAACTTGATGAGGTACTATGTACATCAATTTCATGATGGGAAAGTTCGGCAATTGCCTCACTGGCAAAGAGCTACAGAGTCATTCATCGCGTTTCCCGCAACCCGAGAGTTTGACTGAGATCATGACTCCCAACTACTCCGTACTTCCGTCAATTTTTTTGAAAGCATTCCGGGCTTCAGTGGCTTGTACTGATGAGTTGGTCCAGATTGTCATCTTAGAAGCCGTAATAAAGCCAAGACGTGAAGGAAACGCGATGAAGCGTTGTTACAGGATCCCGAAGTCACTCCCAAGTCGCAAGCTTGGGGCGGTACTCCGCAGAATACATGCACAGGTACCTACGGGTATGTAAGTAGGTACATAGATGCTGGTGTGCGTTGAGTGGTCCGTGCCGAAGTCTACCTTTGTGATCCAGTTGTCCATGCTACTTCCACGTTACTCCCGTGGGGCGAGGGACCCGGATGCTACCCGAGCATCGGCATGACTTTCGCACGTTGCCGGACCATACATCAACACATGAGCAATTCGCCCCGGGTCGGCCACGGCTCTGGCATGCTGGAAATAAATTATGGACATACATATTCAAGTAAGTCGTCATCAATTATCAGTCAGTCCAGCCGTTGTCAGCCTGTCCGTCCCCGTTGCCTCGCATCCGCATATGACAACAACTCCCGCTTCGGCCTCTGCCATGGATCATGGCATCCACAAGCGGCTCGCTTCCATCCCAGCCGACATTGAACCAACCCCTCGGTTCCGTTGACTGCTGAAAGACCCCATGGCCTACGATCCCAGATTCTCAAGGCGCCCCCATGCACGGGTTATGTATGTACTCCGTACGTATGCACTTATGTACTCCATACTCCGTAGATGGGATCTATCATCTGACGGGGCGGTGCGCCGGTGGCCACTGGGCTGGGCCCAGAGCGGCATGGACCCGACGCTTCGTCTTGGGGCCGTGGTCCGTGGATAGCAACTGGTACATACACACATACCTGGTCCAGCAGGCCGATTACGGCCTGCTGGAACCACGGACCGAGCCAGACAAAATGGAAAAAGCTCCCGTTATTGACCATGCGGCCTGACATACAGATGGAGACCAGTGGATATACTCCGTATGCGTGTGGGCATATGTGGATGTAAGTGGGTGTGTGTGGGCGGAAGAGGATGGATGGGGTTGGACGTGGGTTGATCGGGATATGCTTTCTCCCAGTGATCAATCCGTGAATCCTCGCACAAACCTCGCGAGACCGGCCTGTCGAGAGGCGTTGGGCCCCGATTGTTGGTCTCGCGGCTCGGCATCATCTTCGGCACTCATCTCTGCCCGCTGTAAATAAGCACTCACTTGGATGCCTGTCAACAAAAGCGCGGACCGAACCCTGTAGATTGGATGCCGAATCGGGTCAAAGAGCCCTGCCCTGTCTCCCCATCCTTATTACCTTAGGTAGGTACATACGGTATACCTACCTACCTATGTACTCTCCTCTCCACCCGAGCGTCGCTCCTCCGAGCTTCTTTGCGGCATCTAGATCTTACGGCGTCAATGCCAATGCTCCAAGCCTTGTCCATCAACTTATCCAAGTCACGTTGGCCAGCCCTTAAAAGCTCGACTCACATCGTCCATCATCTCGATGCCGACTTCACTTTTCAAGTAACCCGCGGGCCGCCATCTAAAGACTAAACCCCCAGTTGATAGGGAAAAAAGGAAAGCAGTCGCCCATCAGGTGTTGTGATGCAGCATGCAGCCGGTTTTGATGCTACATCTTGTTCCGTCACAATCTGCGTGCTTCGCTGGGCGGCCGGTGGCATTTCAGATATCTTTCGACATTAGGTTTAGGTTTTCCCGTACTTGAGCCATGAATTCGAGTTTCGGCGCCGAACCCGAGAGCTCTCAACGGACTCAACGGGCTGCAGAGGCAGATCCTGACGACGATAAGGAAAGACTAGCACAGCCCAGCTTTGATACCTTTCAGTTCACGTTCCGCATGCCCTTTGGGGAAAACAGCTTGCCAGAGCCCGACATCAGCAGCGCTGTTGAGTTATCTTCAGATCAGGATCGGTACCGTGCCTATTTTAAAACGCTTCTCGAGATATTCCCACGCAGTTTCTTACGAATGTATCTAGCTTATTCGTAAATTTTGCTGCTGATAGACGGGCCTCCGGTACGCATAGCTCGCAGTCGCTCTCGGATAGTGTACAGGATTTCCCAGAGGAATTTGGCCGCACCTATCACGCGTATCGAGCAGGTTGTACGTGTTGTAGCACAAGTCGTCAGAATAATATTATGCCTCTTACTAACCTAGCAGTCTCTTAGCGTACGCCTTCCCGAACGATTTGCCGGAGCGAGAGCGGCTCGAGTGGCAGGGCCGAATTCTGGTGGAGCTCTTTGGGGGGAAGTTGTACTTTGCGCCACTTGACAAAAGAAGACCACCTCGTCATATACTTGACGTTGCGACTGGGACGGGAGAATGGGCCATACAGATGGGTGACCTGTTTCCCGGGTCTGAAATCATTGCGACCGATCTATCGCCGATTCAACCACTCCAGGTGCCGCCCAACGTCAATTTCTACGTCGAGGATTCGTAAGTTCTTAGTTGACTTGGGTGCAAAAGTAGCTGCACAGCGATTTCTGCTTTCGCGGACATCATGCTAGGGCGAGACTCGAGAGTGCTGATAGTTTATTCTGCGAGGGCTTCTCCTGCGTACTAGATCTGATGTTTGGGACTATTCTCACAAGTTTGATTACATACACACCAGAGTGACGGGGGGATGTTGGTGGTCTTTTGAGAAGCAGGTCGCGCAGCAAGCATTTGATGCGCTCGAACCCGGAGGATACCTGGAATCCCAGGAATACGACTTCTTCATAGGATGCGACGACGGCACCATGAACCCGG
Source organism: Claviceps capensis (assembly GCA_018360045.1). Taxonomy (NCBI): domain Eukaryota; kingdom Fungi; phylum Ascomycota; class Sordariomycetes; order Hypocreales; family Clavicipitaceae; genus Claviceps; species Claviceps capensis. The sequence continues at coordinate 123,133 of SRPN01000001.1, read as the reverse complement.
ACGGCCCGCTCGCGCAATGGTCCCGAGATATAACCTTGGCCGGAGAGCGGTGTCATCGCCCGACCGCGACGGGCCAGTTTTTGAAGGAGGCATTCCAACGCGTTGGGTTCGTCGATGTCCAGGAAACCGTATACAAGATCCCTCTCAATGGGTGGCCAGAAGATGATCACCTCAAAAAAATTGGCAGAATGTGGGAAACGAATATGCTGTCTGGGATTGGTGGCTTTTCTTTGAGCCTGTTTCATCGAGTGTTCCAAAAAAGCGCTGCAGAAACTGAGGTGAGCAGGATCCCCGAGTTGCGTCCTGATTTTCGTTTGCTGCGTTGAATTGGTGGATAAGTTTGAAAATGTTTTTATCGTTTTGTTCTTATCTTCGTTTACCCCACTTTCCCCTCCTTTCTTCGTTGATATGGAAACTCGCTCATGCACCTACTCGACAGGTCTTCCTGGTCGACGTGCGACGGGAACTCTCCGATCCGAGCATCCACTCGTGGATGCCATGTTTCGTAGTTTGGGGTCGAAAGCCGTATCCCTCGGAGATTTCTGGGCAACCAATCGGAGAGGTTGTGATAGGTCCTGGCGAATAAGATACCCTGTTTAGTGTATTATAGAGACGACGAAGCCGAAGGACCATGGTGAGAAGGAAAAGATTTTTTTTACTCCGTATGGTAAAACGCAAAGGTAGATGATGGGGCGAGAGCTCGGAATAAAAAGATGCTTGCTTTTTAGCCAGCCAACAACCACCAGCACTGCTTTGCATGATTTCAAGCCGCGCCGCAGCGCTACGATTTAGATGGTGCACAGGGAGGCACGAATAATACATGTAATGATGTAGGAGTATGAATGTACGTACTCCGGAGCCAGAAAACGGCTTCGTCTTGAACCGACGGAATTTTTGACGACATACCATTTCATGCCGCAAAGGAGGTATACCGTCCATAGCGCGGCTGACTTGTGCTAAAATCTCCCCAAAGACACTGCGAATTTCTTCATTGGCTCATTCCGAAGGCGAGTCTCGGCCGATGCGGCGGTTATGCGGGTCCCGCCAGGTATTTCCGCGCAACGCCCGCCAAATGAAACCCCGTTCCCGTGCCGGCGCCACGATCAAATTTAATCTTAACCTTCCATCATCCAACGTCCGCAAACCCGCCACGTGGTGGTCCCAAACAGCACATCCCGCGCCGAACCTGCGGGCGTACACGAGGCGTTATAATCCCGATGTGACTGCCCTCGCAACCGGAGGAATAACAATGCTCTCCCCACGCTCGGCCCGCCCTTTCGTCTCACGACTGCGCAACCTATGCGAACGGATTCCCATCTGCGCTTGCGCCGCCCCCCGTCAAGCTAGACCTCTCGGATACCAAGCCCGGGTCCTCACGTCCTCTTCCTCCCAACGGTCCTCCACATGGCGTTCTTCCCAGAAGGACTCCTTCGATGCCACTGCGCACAAGTCCGCTCCGGCAGAGCGCTCGCTCGCATCTCGGACCGTCATGGTCGTGGCGTGCCTCGGTGCCGTGCTCTTTTACTTCTCCACATCGCAGCGTGTGCCCGTGACAGGACGGAGACGCTTCAGTTTTCTCTCGGACGAGTTCGTCAAATACGTGTACGCGAATATAGGCGACGATGTTGTTCAAATGGTGCATGATGAGGGCGGGCACTTCCTACCAGATTGGGATCCCAGGACCATCCTGGTCAAGAGGGTGATGCGGAAACTGATTCCTGTCAGTGGTCTGCCGGATCTGAACTGGGAGATCAGCGTGGTTGCAAACAACAGCAGTACGTGGAGGCACTGGGCTTCTTCACCGCCCCCTTTTGGTCCCATCATCAAATTATATGGCACTTTGACTACGAGCAACTAACCAACAAATCTTTCTTCTTCTTCATCTTTTGTTGGCGGTACAAAATAGTTGTCAATGCGTTTGTGTACCCAGGCGGGAAAGTCGTCGTCTATAGTGGCCTCATTTCCACGTGCGGCAGCGAAGACGCCCTCGCTGCGGTTCTGGGCCACGAAATCGCCCACACTACGGCCTCGCATGCTGCGGAGCGCATGTCCGCCGCGTGGCTGGTCAACTTCACAGCAGGTAGTCTGTCCTATCTCCTCGCGGGGCCCTATGCTGTAACGGCCTTTACACTCTGGAGATATTTCAGCGATTTCGACCTTGCGGCGTTCTTGTGCTACTTGCCCATGGGGAGGAAGCAGGAGGTGGAGGCGGATTATGTGGGCTTGATGATGATGGCTGAGGCGTGTTATGATCCGCGGCTGGCGGTTGGATTTTGGCAGCGCGCAGAAGCAATGCAGAGGGCGTATGGGGTGGAGTGTCCCGAGTTTTTGAGCACGCATCCATCGGTAGGTCTTGATTTTTTTCCCCGTGCTGTGTTGCGTGTGTCTGTTTGATTTTCCCTGCGACCCTGCGGCTAACTTGGGGTACATACATAGCACGCTGATCGAGTGGCGAAGATGCAGGAGTGGATGCCGCTGGCGATGCAAAAGAGGGCAGAGAGCGACTGCAAGGGGACGGCTGCCTTTGCGGACCGGTTCAGGATTGCGATGCGGACAATGCGTCCTTTGAGTGAGGTGGGAAGACTGTAGGCGCAGATTTATGCATATGCGGCATCTGCTGTAATACATTCACGGCGCATGTAGATGGAGCCGTCAATTGGCATCCAGACAATGATTATGTCTCATCGGTCTTGACCCTCGATCTCGTCTTCACAGAAATGCTCGGCGACGTGCGACGTGGTTGCGCACGTGCCTCATCCAATCTTGGTCCATCTTGTGAATCCCACCCTCCTCATTGGTCCCAGCCGCCCAGATTACGTCGCGCGCCACCGGGATTGGGGACAGGGAGTTCCTGCGCCGCCCGCCGAGCCGAGGTAGAAACGGCACGGGCCACTGGCAACAACTGGGGAAGCGGCTTTGTATCCGGGGCGCATGCGACATCAACTTCGCCTCTCATCATCCGCATTCTCGTTCTTTCTTTCGATAAATATAAATTGACACCGAACTTTGCGCTCAACTTTTTCGATCGCACTTTCGCTACCATTGATCTCTTAAACACACGCTCGAGCTTCTCCCGTCGCCCTCTCGGCCGCCGCTGCACCCGCAAGTCATGTCTGAGACGTACACAGTTGCCGATGTGCAGAAACACAAGACGGAGGCGGATGGAATATGGTTGATTGTGGAGAACAACGTGTATGACATAACGAGTACGTTTGCCTCCATTCCTCGCCCGTGTTTTCGTGGGGAATTGCGGAATGAGCTTCCTTGAACGTGCTTGTACTTCCCCCCCAATGCACACACACACACACACACACACACACACACACACTGACCAAGAGAAACCTTGACTAGAGTTCCTCCCCGAACATCCCGGCGGCGACCGTATCCTGAAGCGCTTCGCGGGCAAGAACGCCACCAAAGCTTTCTGGAAGTATCACTCGGAGAGCGTGCTGAAGAAGTACGGCGACAAGTACAAGATCGGGACAGTCGCTGAGGCGCCCAAGTTGTAGGAAGAAGAGCATATTTGGCAGGAACATATCCCGATTCTTTTTGCATGTGGACTGTGTTGAGGAGTTCGCTTCGAGTGTATATATTTATTCGTCGGGGGGCGGGCGCGTACGGGCACACTACAGGGACGGTATGGCGTTCGTTGTGGGTAAGGGAGAAGGGGGAGCAAGTAGGGACTGCGCAGCTTAAGAATTTGGGGAGCGGTTTCGTGGCTATTATAGACAGGTAAGACCAATGAGGTGCCTGTGGTATGAGAGTCGAGACCAATGGTCACCACCAAGTTGATCAAAAATTAGCTCGTAGCTTGAGGCGTGAGAGTCTCACTCAGTTCGCGGCCGACTCCCTTTTCAATATATCGGTAATCTTACCGGCCTCAGACCTTTCCAGGATCCTTCGTCATGGGCCGACTACGCGCACTGCGTCTTGAAGAGAAGAAGCGGTGTATCCCACTGATGACATCCGTGTCTCTCTGCTTCGTTTGAAATTTGAAGACCTGCTGAAACTCGTCGCATTCATCTGAGGACGAAATCTCACGTCCTGAAGAGAGTACCTATTTATTAAGAGCTCCCACTACATCTAAGTGGGAGGGAGCCCTTTTCAGGTTGCACCCACGAGTAACGAGATTGATTGTATCCGATGTGAAACAGATTTTTTCTCACAAGCGGCAGATTTCGTAGGAATAGGACGTGGAGAACTGCGAAAATAAATTGCAATGTACGTCTTGAGGTCTTAAATGCGCACCACGCAGAAACCGCTCCTACATCGCGGCCATGGCCTGGGACCGCGCCGCCGCCGCCGCGCGGATCGAAGTTGATATCCCGGATCATTCCCCGCGGTTGATCCCTAGCTGATCCCTATGCATACTTTGAAGAAATAGAGACCTGGTGAACATGTCATCGTCGTAGGCTAAACAAGCCCCTCCAACTTCAAGGCATGAGATAAACTGCAATTGTGGGCGGTCTCGGGAATGCGTCGCGAAGTCTGCTTTGTCTGAGCAGAATTGACTCCGTAAGTTTGAGGAAGTGACTCATAGTGATGGAGGCGAGCCTCTTTTCGACACATTTCTTGTTTCTTGATGGTGCTCTTTGGTATGACCGTATTGGAAAAACTGCAGAGAACACCATGAATACCGAGACGGCAGGGGGCCATCCAACAAGTTACACGCGTCGACCACCAATCTCTCCCCCCGGAGCCCCCCACATTACAGGTATGTACATACCTCCTAATCCTCAGCATGGGCCATCAAGCAGCTTACCTAACCAATTGCTACATGCATTGCCCACTTGTCACAGGCTCACAGCGCAGTCCTCCGTACAGGGCCACCGACCGTTGCCAACGACTCCGACTGCTACGATCTCATTTCTCCTCAAGTCCAAACGTGCCAAACAATATCCTATCCTATCCCAGCCTCCAGCCCCCCCCGCATCTCCTCTCCGACTATCGCAGCGCCAACAAGAGTCCACTCCCTTCCACGTCGCTACAATGGCCGAAGCCGCCTTTGCCAGAACCTTCCTCTCGAGCCTCGACTCCCGCCCCGTGAAGCTATCAGCCGACCATGTCGAGGATCTCAGATCTTTTCCTGCCCGGCCAGCTGTACGTCTTCTACAATGCCATCCCGCATCCCGCATCCCGATCCCATCCATCTCTCTCCACTGCTTTCTGATGCAGCAGAGTCGAAAGGGAAACGGAGGATCTTACTTATTAGAGCCACGCCAAGCAAGCAAGCAAGCAGGCGAGGAAGCGCTAATAGAAACAAAACGCAGTATATTCTCCCTCGCATGTCCACGTCTATGAGCAAGCCCAAGACCGTCCTCCCCGGCCAAGAACGCAGTATTACAGTAGTGCTCAAGTCGCTTCGTAACCCGCCCCTAGATGTGAAGCTTGCGTCTCAGCCGCTGAGCACTTCTGTACTGGACATCAAGGCGCGGGTAGCGGAGCAGACGAGGATACCGATCGAGAAGCTCAAGCTGCTGCATAACAAGAGACCCCTAACGGATAGCAAGATCATCAAGGATATTGTCGGGGACGACGCAACGAGCAAGATTGAGCTTTCTGTCATGGTGATTGGAGGTGCCGCTGCAATTATGCCGGAGCAGAATGCAGCGGTTCCGGCAGCGGCTTCGGGGCAGGATGCTTTAACTACAGATGCGTTCTGGGAGGATTTGAATGGCTTTTTGCTGCAGAGGTTGAAGGATGAGGAGACGGCGGGACAGATGGGTAGATTGTTCAAGGCTAGCTGGGAGTCGAGCAGGGGAACGTCATGAACAAGAAGGCATACTCCTTAGATAGCTAGGAGGCGGGGGTGTAGTGATGCTTGCTGAATTGCCAATACCCATTTCCGTGGCGCGAAATGATTTGACGTTTTATAGTTAACTTTGTCGGGCGTGTTGTCGCCTAGACTCGCGCAAAGCGGGCAGCCAAGTTTCTTTTTCTTTCAACCCTTCCAGTTGAAAAAGGAAAAAAAGAAGAAGGAAAAAAAGAAACAGAAATCCCGACGTCGGGCTACGAAGTGTACATATATCTTCCGAAGCTCTCCTTCGCTTTTCCCTCCGTCAATTGATTGTCGCTTTTCGTTTCTCTTGGCGAAACTTGAATATCGGTGGACTCCTCCGTCTCCTCTTCTTGATAAAAAAAGACCTTTGTTCTGTCCTCTCCCACACATGTTTAACCAGCAAGACCCTTGCTGACGGTCTTGATGATGCTGTCGTACTCAATGTCGTCGGCGTCGTTGGCCTGCAGCTCGTGAGCAACACCGGTAAGAGTTCGCTTGAGCGCCTCTTTGGAGGAGGCGTAAATCATCTTGGGCTATTCCAGGATACAGTCAGCAAGGATATTGATGGCTGAGGAACCAATCGCCGCTTGTGAGATGAGGAGAGTCATACCTGAACGCTGGCATCATCAGGAGACCAGGCAATGAACGTAATCTTGTTGCTATAAGTCAAAGCCACATGTTAGCGCAAGACACAAACACGCGCACGCGCGCATCCTATCTCATCGCGGACTTGATTCGAACGTACCGAACACCGTCGCCGGAGGCGAGGTTGTATTCGAAATCATAGACGGCATATCGGCATCCCTTGCCAACAGCGCCCTAGTCGCGCATCAGCATTCCACATCCAAGAAAGGAAACAAAGAGAATCAATCAACTCGCGACGAGTTCTCCTTCTATAGAGTATGTACTAACAGATTTGCTCTTGGTGGTAGAGTTGATCAACTTCTCCCGGAAGTTCTCCCAGTCGCCATCGGTGGAGGCATCCTCAATGACAATCTGCTTGAAGTCGTCGGAGAGTTTGAAGATGATGAACTTGTACTTCTTGGAGAGCTTCAAGTCATTGTAGGCCGTGATGCAGTCCTGCGAAACGGTTGCTCTAGAAAGAGAGAAGGGAGTGGCGGTGGCGAGTCAGCTGTCTCGGTCGGTCATAGGAGCAAGTCGAGGGGGGGATTGGAGAGGAGTATCGCGATCTTGAACAAGGAGTGAAGTAGAATGATTAAAGCTCTCAAGTAACGTACCCAGATTGAGACTACCAATTGACCAAGAAAAAGTTAGCCTCTTATCAAGCTTCCTCGCACGCAAAGAGATGTCGTGGCCCGACTTACCATGGTTGCTGTCTAAGATGAGGGGTGCGTATGGGGGTGGAGGGAAAGGGGTGAAGGGCGATAGTTGCGGAAAGACTTGCTACAGCGTCTGGTCAGCTATGACGGCGGACGAGGAACAGACGACCGACAATGGACAACGTACAGTGATGAGGCCTTTGCGACCAAAGATGCGGTGTCGCGATAGGGGAAATAAGACGAGAGCAAGGTTGTGGCGGGAAAAGTGCCTCTTTGTTTGTTGGAGGTTAACCGTTCGGGGGGGGGACCTTAGCTTTGGTGCTTTGGCACTAATAAGTACCTCTGCCGCCGTGGAGGGAGAGTCTGGGAGCCTGGCCGAGAAAAACAACCACATCATCATGGTGGGGTTGTTGGCCGTGAGATGATGCCTGCACGTGACACGCCATGGCCTTTTAGGCTACGCAATCGGTCGACGACGACGTTGAACACATGCTACCTAACGTACGTACCTAACACGGTAACATGGCTTCGGCAACATGTCCAGTTTCCCCATGTCTTTCCCCTAGTTACGTAGTACCGGTACATGTGTGTACTCCTGACTTCTTGAGTCCCTCATACTCCGTGTGTGCAGAGTTCACTACATACAGTCATTATTACCGGCCCACATATGATGCAGCTCTCAACTGTCAAACTGCTCGCTCAGCCCGATTGACACCGTCGTCAAGTACCTGCACGAGCAGAAGCGCGACATCACGACGAGCTCTGAGATTGCCCAGGTTGCCACCATTTCTGCCAACGGCGATGTGATTGCGTCCTGGAATCACACAGTACACAACGCTGGGCATTTGGTCCATCAATTAACATCAATTACAATGTGTCATTTACTGTCATTTGTCGTATCTGACTGTTTTACATGGCCACGTTTGACTAGCTATTATACAGGATATAAGAAGAATCAAATCAAAACATGCTGACATGAGGAGAGAGGAGAGTTCATGCGCCGCCCTTTTTCCCTCGTTGACCAGCCTGTTCTACAACACCACTGGCTTATTTTGTACAAAGAAATGGATCAGAAGGCCCGCTAAAACAATCTTACATCATGCCCATGCCTCCCATGCCTCCCATGCCGCCCATGCCACCCATGCCACCTCCGGGGGGTCCAGCGGGCTTGTCTTCAGGAGCCTCAACAATGGCCACCTCGGTGGTTCCCAGAAGAGAGGCAACGCCGCTGGCATCAACGAGACCAGTACGCACGACCTTGAGGGGATCCAGGATACCGGCCTCAATCATGTCGACGAACTCACCCTTGGCGCTGTCGAAACCCTTGTGGAAGTTGGTAGCGTGCTCATCCATGAGCTTGCCAATGATGACGGAGCTCTCCATGCCGGCGTTCTCGATGATGGTGCGGGCGGGGCGGGTAATGGCACTCTTGACAATGTTGATACCGAGCTGCTGGTCAAAGTTGGCAGCCTTGACATCCTTCAAGGCCTGAGCAGAGGCCTTGATCAGGGCGGTACCACCACCGGGCAGGATACCCTCCTCGACGGCAGCGCGGGTGGCGTTGAGGGCATCGACGAATCGGTCCTTCTTCTCACCAACCTCGACCTCGGAGGAACCACCGACCTTGATGACGGCGACACCGCCAGAGAGCTTAGCCAAACGTTCTTGAAGCTTCTCCTTCTCGTACTCAGAGGTAGTGGGGTCAGCAGAGACACCGCGGATCTGTTCACATCGCTGAGCAATGGCGTCCTTGGAGCCATCGCCGTTGAGGATGATGGTGTCCTCCTTCGTGATGGTGATGGAACCAGTGGAGCCGAGCATGTCAATGGTGGCCTTCTCGAGCTTGATTTCGAGCTCGTCGGTGAAGACAGTGCCATTGGTGAGAACACCAATGTCGCCGAGAATAGACTTGCGGTTGTCACCGAAGCCGGGGGCCTTGACGGCCGCAACCTGAAGCTGGCCACGGAGCTTGTTGAGAATGCAGACGGCCAGGGCCTCGCCGTCAATATCCTCGGCAATGATAACGAGAGGGCGACGGGTCTGAGTGGAGATTTCGAGGGCGGGGATGATGTCCTGAACGGCTGAGATCTTCTTCTGAGAGAGAAGGATCAAGGGGTTCTCGAACTCAACCTTTTGGGCCTTGGCGTCTGTAATGAAGTAGGGAGAAACAAAACCGCGATCGAAGCGCATACCCTCGGTGACCTCGAGCTCGTCCGACATGGTCTTGCCCTCCTTGACGGTGATGACACCCTCCTTGCCGACCTTCTCCATGGCATTGGCAATCATCTCGCCAACATGGACATCGCCGTTGGCAGAAATGGTGGCAACCTGGGCAATCTCAGAGCTCGTCGTGATGTCGCGCTTCTGCTCGTGCAGGTACTTGACGACGGCGTCAACGGCAGCCTGAATACCGCGGCGAAGGTCCATGGGGTTGCAGCCAGCGGCGACGTTCTTTACGGTCTCGGAGAAGATGGCTCGGGCGAGCACAGTAGCCGTGGTAGTACCGTCACCGGCGACATCATTGGTCTTGGAGGCCACATCTTGTAATAAACGGGCACCGAGGTTCTCGAACTTGTCCTTGAGAGAAATGGCCTTGGCGACAGTAACACCATCTAAGATCGACGGTATTAGCATCAAGTTTCTAGACTCGGAAGGACAAATTCAAATATACACAATCTGCCATTTCGATAAGAACATACCCTTGGTGATCTTGGGCGAGCCATAGCTGGACTCAATCAGGACATTTCGGCCCTTGGGACCCAGAGTAGTAGCCACGGCCTTGGCCAAAGTGTCAACACCGACCAGGAGGGAGGCACGAGCCTCGACTCCAAACTTGATTTCCTGTTTTTCGTTGCATTAGCCATGACTCCCTCCACTTCCCTTATCTATAAGAGTTGGGAGGAATCATCCTACCTTGTGAGCAAATCGAACCTGCTGCCCAAGGCTGGCGCCAGTGCGGTAACGCGCGGCAGAGGATAGAGCCGTGGCTCGCGCCCGTGAACTCAATGTGCGCTGCATCTTCTGTGATAGGGAAAATAAAGAATCAACTATAAAGGCGCAAGCGAGATGAGGTAGCGTAGCTGGCAAGAAATGCGGCGGCTTTTGAGAAGAATCTGCGGACCAAGAGAAAGCAAACGAGAATGGGATGGATGAAATGAACGAACGACTTGATTCCGGAGCTGCTGGTCGCGTAGAAAAATTGGCACAGCGGCTCCAATTAGAACCGGGCGGAAAAACGTATGGCCACGGCCGATGCGCCCCAGTTTGGGACCCAGAGAATGTTCTGGCCAGTTCTCTGATGCAGACTTCGACCACCACAGGAAGGAGTCGACTCATCGAGTCAGGACTCAGGAGTCAGGACCGATCTCAGAGTTAGTGAGGGGACGCACAGTCTCTCTTTGGCTCAAGCAAACGAGGTTTGTCATTTGGTGTCAATTTCATTCTCTTTTCTCATTCCAGTCATAGCAATATTTTTTTTATTCTAGAGATATATAAAACGATACTTGAACTTGTTAGGCCTAACCGGGCCCTGATTTCCAACAGATCTGATCAACAGTTTCCATCGGGTGCCCAAATGCATCAGAAAGAAAAACAATCGCACGACGGTTGCATACACACATACATCAACGCTGGCCTTCCCATGCTTTATCCATACTTTTAAGCCAAACTTTGAACCTCGTTCCGAAGCTCGTTATCCACCATCAGTACTCTTACAATCGCCCTCACTCAGCCCAGGGAAAAGCTCCTCCATGGGTCCTCCAATGTGCGACGTTGGCACCTGTTGCGGCGGCGCCAACCCCGACATCATGCGATCTGGCGTCACGCCCCTCAGGGCATTTGGACTCACGACGTAGAACACATACTGACGCGAAGCATTTGATGACAAAGCAGGGTCATAGTGCTGCGAGTGCTCAAAGCTGGCGGCTGGCGATGGCAAATGAGAATCTGGGCGATGATAGTGGGCATATGGGCCCGCCCAGGGTAGCAATCCGTTTTGCTGAGCAAGTCCGTATTCTTGCTGGCTGTGGATGAATTGTGCGTTTGCAGCCATGTCCGGAGTTACAGTGCTGCTAACAAAAGAGTGAGAGGGCGAAGTGCTTTCCGTAAAAAAGCTGCCGCTACCTGTCTCTGAGGCATGCGCGGGCTGCCGAGAATAAATGTGCTCCAGCTCCTGCATCCATGTTGTTAGCGGATACTTCATCTGCTGTACTTCGATCTACTCACCATGTTACGGTCGCTGAAGATATGAGAATAGTGGCCCCCAAAACTCGGTTTTCGATCCTCGATCTCGAACTCATGCTGAGGGGCCATTTCCTCATGCAAAGGTGTTGGCTCCATTGAAGCTACCTCAGGGGCGCCACGCGTGGGCGAAGGCGAGCAAGGACGCACCCTCCTCTTAGTGGCCGGGGGGCAAGGGGAAGAAGAGAAGTCCCTCTCGTTACTTGCAGACGAAGATGAACTCTCAATACCATGTTGATAGTCTTCGTCGGACAGGTTCACCGCATCAGGCAGATTGAGCTTCGCGTCTTCAAGCCTCTCGTCAAATGTGACTGCCCGCGTCGTTTCCAAGTCGTTACTGTCAACGTTCTGACGGGTATACCCGCGGATGTCAGGATCGACAAATGATCCAGCCTTTTGCGGCGGCGGAGGAACGAGATGACCCTCTGCCACAAGCTCACGACGAAGACGATGAATGTGCTGGCAAACAGCTTGTCCCGAAGAGCCAGGGTGTAGCCGATGAGCAATTGCATCCCACGGCATGGTTATCTTGTGCCTGCTGCATTCATACTGGATATGCAGGAGCAACTTTTCTGCCATACGAGGGCCTGGAGAGAGAAGAGTCAGCAGCCGTAGCAATCAGCAAGAAGCCCAAGGGAAACGAGGAAATATAAAACAAAACGTACGGCTCCACATGATGAGACTGCGCCCTGATTTGCGCCCATTTCCCTTCCGCTGCTCAGTTGTCGGCAAGCGGTGCGAATATCGGGCAGTGCGAGGCGTATCATCTTTGTTTTTAGAAGGGCTTGAAACCGCGGCGGAAGTGAGCAACGAGGCTTCTGCATCCTGAGCCTGTGATTGACTCCTCTTCCTTGTCTTAGCAGGAGCGCGCCGTTGTTGGGTAGAAGCTCTTTTCGTCTCAGAGCCCATGATGGCCGAGTAAACAAGGAATTTGAAATTGTAAGGAGAAGGATTAGAACGCTCTGCGCGAGGCTCAGCGGTCCTGATGTGAGGGAAATGTGAGTTATGCAAGGACGCTGTGAATCGGAGGAGAAAGTGAGCAATTTCTTTGTGCGAATGTGGGCAATAAAGCGACGATTGAACGATACGATGAATCGGAGAACAAAGCACCCAAAGTTTTGTGAAACCACGGATTTTCGAAACTTTTAACAGGAACAAAAATGAAGACAGTCAACAAAATCACTTCTCACGGCTCGCCTATGAGGGCAGAGTATCGCACAAGGGAAAAAAACAGATGGCTGGGTTCGCATTATATGATCCGATCGCTTTGTTTTTGTTGATTGCTAATAGCTTGACAGCTGCAACGGCTGGAACAGCTGACGACGCTGGCGAAGCGAGTTTGGCGATCGAATGACGCTCAATCATCAATGCACAGCTTTCATGAGTTTCATGACACGACGCACTAGACATATCTACAACTGCGTGCCAGCAGAAGCAGAATGTCGATTCCGAAATAATGATTTCTCGATGACCGTAAAAAGAATCCGCACGCCCAGGACGAATCTACATCATCGTCTCATAGCAACTCCGTCATAGCATAAGATGATGATATCAAGTGTCCCGACATCTCGGTACTAGGTTTCCAGGATAAGAACGGCCTCCGCTTCTTGCACAGCTCCACCATCAAGCCGCCGGGGAAGGGATTACTATAAAGTCTCTCCAGCAGCAAGTCAAGACTCTGCCAAAATGCGTTGTCGAGCACATCAGAGAGCACAGACTAGGGGTCTTTCACCTCGTCCTCCCCTTCTTTGCAGCCGTTGACGGTTGTCACCAGTCTGCAGCTTCTGCGTGCCCTTGTTCTGAGCTTTATTCGCACTAGTTTTGCGCTTCACGAGCGTAGCCCTGTTCAACGAGATCGAAGCGTCAGGGACATATCGATCATGTGATTACGGATAGATGGATATATTGAGAACCTCACACGGTCATTGTTGGTGTTTTTGATGCAGGAGAATCGAGATCAAGAACTTGATCAGTTCGGCTGTATTGTGGGCGACTGGCATTCTTCACGGGAGTGTACGGAGAGATGATACGCTTTTCCTAATCCTGGTGTCATTGGGTGATGCTCAGACTGGCCGATGAGGACATAATACGGCCGAGGCGCTTGTGGAAGTTCGGGTCGTCCGTCGTCCGTCGTCGGGACGACGGCGTAAGCAACAGCGGACGATGAAAGACAGCTGGCAATTTGAATACATGCACCATCTACTGAGGATATCTCTTCTATGTGCTTACTTACTCGTCAGGGCCATACCTGCGCTCGGTGTTGAAGCTTGAGTCTGGAACCTCTGCCCGCAGCTCATGTAATTCACGATGAGCACCTCCGATAAAGATATCACGTCTATATTCTTCCAACGCTGCCGATTACCTTTCCCAAATTCAACTCGAGTCTCATCGCAAAGTGGCAGTCATCCCAAAGCATCTACGATCTCCCCTTCCCTCTAATAGTAATGATTCTTATGCTCGCCGTGCGATATCATCCCGTATACAGCGCTCCCGTTTCCAGCTCCAACGCCAGCTGCAGCCCCAATGTCAGGCTGCAACTCTGCCTCTACCTTCAAAAACTTATCACCTACTCCGTACAGCCTCCGCCAAGGTCGCCGATCTAACCACCTTCTTGGACGGCGTTCGCGGCACCCCCCACTACCCTGGTCTCGCCAACCATGACAGACATTTGCCGAAAGCACTCCTTGGCGCACTTGGCAATAAGTTGGCATTCTTGAGGGCCGAGGCCCAGATCAGTCGCCACTCTATCCCAGTTTGCGTCGGGTTTCTGCGCCATGTTTTCGAACACGGCCTTTACAAAGAGCGTTTTGTTGTCGGTGAGACTGCTGGGTGGTTAATGGTATGTCGTCTTCGGCGGTCGTAGTGGCTTTGCCTTTGCGAGGCATGCTTTCCTTTGGGAGATGCGTCAGTTAGCTTGAGATCCGTGGTTTGGGCTTTGTTTCTCTCTTTTTTTTTTTTGCTGGTGCTCCTCTTTCCCGCTTCTTCTTCCTTCATCTATTCATGCTCTTGCCTTTGTTATTTAGTCGTTTCTCTCACCTTCGTCTTACGCAGATTCGGTCATTCGGAGTCAAAGTTGTGTAGAACGCTGGACAGGGCTGCAATGAAGTGGACACTGGGTACATGGGTCTATATGTATAACAAACGCGGCGCATTTGTATTTTTCTATGCCTGAAATTAGTAAAGAAGACAAACAACATGTAGATGCTGCTGCATTGACGTTGGAGGAAAAGCAAGAGATAGGCCCAAAATGCTAAGCTTGTGCGCAATTTAATTAAAAGCAGTCAGTCACCGCATTCATCACACTAGCACAAACACATCACGGCTACAAAAACAATACGAAAGCACAATAGCACAATGCCCGCTCATAGATCCGCGAACACAGAATAACAAGTCCCGGTTCGATGGATGTTTCAAGATCCTTCGGTAGCATGATGCCAAGAGAGCTTGATGTCAGTGACTTCATCTGTTCATCCCAGTCCCATCTCCAACCCCCAAAATTGTTATTATTCGGGGCGGTGACACCGCCACCCACGACACGTCCTTTTTCAAAACACACCATATGCCCCCTCTATGTCTTCCAAAACAGATCCCCTTTTTCCTCCTCCAAGAAGCCATCTACCTCTTCATGCATTACCGCATCCTGCTCATCCATCCCATCTTCCCCCCCCTCTCCCGCCACCTTTACATCCTCCACCATATCAACATCGTCATCTTCTTTAATCTCTTCCCCCACGTATACATATTCGCCTTCGTCTTCTTCCATCGCCCCCCTCTGGACTTTTCCCTTGCTGCCAGCCCGTCTCAGCGCCTTAATAACCTTCGTGGGCGTACTCGCCACAGAACGCGTCATCTTCTTCGTGGGTGTCCCCGCCACAGAACTCATTGTTTTCGTGTACGCCCGACAAGACGGCGGAGGAGTTGTAGCTGTTGGCCCTGCATCGCACTTGATCCCGAGTTTTCGCTTCACCTGGCCGAAACGGACCTTTTTGGGTGCGGTGGGGGGGAGACGAGCGCCCAAAAGGTGAGTCATAAGGCATTGGAGGCAACAATGAAAAGGAAGGTATTTGTAGTCAAACATGGAGGGGAAGACTACTGGGAGCGAGGAGATACGAATGTACGTTGTACGTACCTTGGCGACGTCGGCGTTCTTGAAGCTCTGTTCCAGAGCAACGGCGTTCCAATCGATGTCTGCCTTGTTGCGAGTGTGCTTGACAATAGCAAAGAAGAACATGGCCTCTTGGGCAGTGGGCAGTCTCTTCTTGGATGTGGTGTGGCCAGCCATGTCAGTGTCAAGATTGAGCTGCGCCGAGTATGAGAACGGATGGGATGATTGGGGGATATTTTCGAGATTAGTAATGCTTACTCGAAGAAGCGGAAATAGTGAATGAGTATGATATCAACATATGAATGTGGAAGCGATATAGAGATTGATCAGCCGGAAGTTGCCGCGAACTGAACCAATGACCGCTGATGCGCGTCGCACAGGTGCTGGCAGTTGGTGATGCAGTGAACCAAATGAAACGTCTGGTCTGGTGAGCGTTTGGATATACAGGTGCGCGGTTACACACGATCAAATGGAGCAAATGGGGAAGTAACGCTCTTTCTCTCAGCGAGCAAGTCAATTCGTTTCCTACTTTACATTTTGAAGACAAATCATCCAGACTCCAAAAGCTTGTTATTTGAGCATCCATATCCTATCATCTCCGCGTATTTTGAGCATTGTCATTAGGTCATAAAGCAAGAAGAGGAGAAAGCATCAGCCGTGCGCCAGTCATACAGTATACATACAGTCCACACAAAAGCCCTTAGCCCGCCTTATCGGGTAATCAAAGAATGACGGGGTCATAAAATGACTTATTCCACTCATGGGATGGATCCAATAATGATATAGGGTTGTTGGGATCGGGTAGATCTGAGCACTCGAGGCCTGGGCTTTGGAGGTCAGTCGTTGTGTCACCGTATTTGCTTCTGTCGCGGGCAGCTTCAAAGACTGTGAAAGACTCAGAGTATGCAAAATGACTGGGGTCCAGGATCTCATTTTTGCCGTTAACCATGGGAGAAAAAGCGTCTGATGCCGTGTTGGTCTGTTCTCTCTCCATGACGGCGGGGCATACGGAGACCATGTCGTCGCTGCACGGTGTCGGAAATCGGGAGCTATAATCATCGGTGTATGGGGACGCGAGCGAGGCAGGCGATGACTTGGACGGTCATTAGCAAGGTTGATGGATGATGGACGTGATGAAGTGATGGGCCTACCTGAGCTAGCGATGACAAATCCACACCAGAGTCGGATTTGCTGAGGGTGTTCTTTTTGGACGAGCCTTGTCTTTTGCGTGGCTTAGATATCTTTTTGTCGTGATGCCGAGTGCGTTTTTGACGTGTTTGACCCGTGATGGAATCTCGGAAACGGGAGAACCTCATTCTTGCAGCATGCCCGTTCGGAATAGGCTCTAGCAGTACGGGGTCTTGAGCGACTTGATTCCAATCAATCTTGTAACGATTCTCAGTACAGTCGCAACACAAGGGAAAAATAGACATCAGGGTGCACTAACGTCCTTCAAGTTTTTTTGCTTCAAGATTGCAAACAATAAGCGAGCAATCGGATTCTCAACATGGGGAGTCATGGCTGCGACGCTTTGTGATTTGGATGACGTGCGACCTGCTTACTGCAGAAGAGAGGGAGAAAAAGGAAGATGAAGCAGCAGGCCTTTCCGTCAGGATGAGCCAGCAGAGATATATAGCCAGCAAGGGCTTAGGGAACGCCGCAAGACAACTCGAATTGATGTACTAGAGTTGACTGTGAGCTTTTCAGACGAGTCGAAACTCGAGAGGTGAGACCTTGGCCGACCCAGTGGGTAGAAAGGGTGTCATCGACAATTTGGATTCGGCCGAGACAAGTGTCGGATGGGCGAACCAGTATGAGTCGAGGCAGGTGACGAACACACCAGGGACGACGAGATAGACCCCCCCAAAAAGGTTATTTTGCTTGGCGAACTGTTCACGAAGGTGGCAAAGATGATATGCTCTATGTACACAACGAGGGTGAGGAGAAGAAAGCTGGTAAAAGAGCCGAGACGAAATTGTCTTGCGAATGAACGAAGAGTTTGGGAAGAAAGAGATGACGCGTGCCGCCTTGGGGCATCGCTCGTTTTTAACAGAGAGCATCGAACTCGACGCTTGGCGTAGATGGAAGGGGGGGTGAGCGAATGCAAGGCCCAGGAACCCGACACAAGCATCTGGTTCAAACTGGGAAGCTCGAATCTTTCACGCGAGGATAGGGCATGCCGCATGGCTGGCATTGGCTGTCTACCGCTACGGCAATCTAGGAACAGGGATGCCGGGGATGGGAGGGATAGACGCATGGAGAATCGAGATGCTGGAGGCATGCGTGTGCGATGGTGAGTGGTGCAACTCGTGAGGCGTGAGTCGCGAGTTGGTACTGGTGTCTGGTGCTTGCCGCGGATCAAGCGTTAGGGGTGTAAATTCCTACATTCAATTCAATCTGCGGCAGCCCAATGTGCATATGCAGTTGGCTTGTGCCTGTCTGCCTGCATGGAGGTCTGCATGGGGTAGCGTGGGCCGCGGCTCAGTTGTGTCTTGGCGCTGTGGCGCTGCGACGACGAGCGGCCAGCGGCCACAGCCTACAGCCTACAGGGCGTAAACTGCATCATCTGCATGCCACAGCGCCCCCCAGCTTCACCAACTTCCGCCCTAATTAACCCACCCCGCCCGAAGCCGCCCCAGATCATGTCCGTTCCGCCACCCCAACCCCCAGGCCCAAGAAACCAGATCGACAGACTTCATTCGTGTTCACTGTTGAATACCGTCGCGCTGCAAACCGAGAAGCCAATGTAGAAATCTGCCCTCAAACGACTGATCTGTCATGACAGGGCCCGCGGTTGCGGTGTGAGCGGGACCCTGTGACTCATCACCGGGAAGAGAGAGCAAAGCCGAAACAAGAACAACGAGTTCCAGGGGGTGCCGCGATGGCGCTGGCGATGGCGCTGGCTGCAGTCAATCCGTGGGGCACACTGCAACGCTTTCTCGACGCTCAGCGCCAAGGCCTGCTACAAATGCGTCCATTTCAAGCAAAGTATGGCCCGAGGTTCTACAAGTTGATACTTGATTCGATAACAGACTTGCCTGCTATTCCAGTGATGTAGGAAAAATCTGACCACATTGTATCGAATTGTTCCACAGTGAGCCCCGTTCGTCCGAGGCTACCCGAACCTGAGTCGCCATCTGCGCCTGCATTGAGTCAACGAAGTTACTGAGACTGACTTTTCCTCTTTTTCTTCCAGTCGCTCGGTGAATCAAATCCTTGTTTGCTTCAAGGGATACCAAATGCCAAACGCAGGAGACGTCCCAGCGTAAGCCCCTCTCCCCTTCACACCATGGCTGAGGCCAGCCGCCAACGACAGCCGTCTTCTTCAAAAAGAGGGGCCAGCGGAGCAACCATCACGACGTTGAAATGATTTCAACTTGTGGTATCTCGGCGTGTAGAGGCGCAAAAAAGCTCTGGGAAATTCGAGAAAGAATATAAATGCTTCTCAAGGACCTTTGAGAGCCATTAAATCAATCTCCATGGTGCAACAAGGGCTGTATTTCCCATCGCCGTCGTTGGGGGGCCATTCGGCGAAGTCGTAGGGAGACGCGACAGGCGCGAAGTTTTGTGGGGATATTGCATGACCAGGTTTTCGCCAGGTTGCCACGAACTCACGTGAGCGGCTTGGCTGCATCTTTCTCGCCACGGCGATTGGCCGCTGCTGTCTTTGCTTTTCGGCGTGGGCGTTTGCTATCGCCGGGGTTGGGATGTGACGGAATGAGAAAGAAATGTCGACAATGTTGCATTATGTTACTTTTCCGGCACACTGACACGTCACTCATGGACCGTTTGAACTTGTGATTAGGTGCAGGAGATGCGAGAGGGTAGGTGCCGACATTCCGATGTCTCAGTGGCTGTCTAGCAGCGCACTCATGAAAGTACATATATATGCACACACGATGCTTTCCCCAATGCAGAGTTGTAGGCCGCACGCGGCACACGATTGCTACCTATGTCATTCACGAGTCACAGCAACGGCTACGAATCTGACAACGAGTGGGCAAACGCCGCGTTATCATCAGCCAATACGACTCTCGCGTCACAATTTTCGTCCAAAACAAAGCCTCTTTTCATACCTTGCTGTTACATATGCGTTCCGCTCTTTTGCCAGTTTCCAAAAGTCTAACCCGCGGCTTCGGAATATCAAATATTCCGCCCTATCCCCGCGCCAAAGTACATATGCATGTATCCAGCTTGCTCTCATCTCGACCAGGGATGACGCTACATACCAATTTTCTTATTCGATCCAGCCGCGCCTCTAACGCGACTTATCTACACGTTCGGAGTACGGGACCGTACTAAAAGCAGAGCCCCCCAAACATCAACTAAAAAAGGCAAAACGTCGCCAAGGCTCATTCGTCAAAAGTCACCCGTTCCTCTCACTAGCCCCTCACTTCTTGCCTGCGTACCTCCTCTTTCTGGTGGCCTTCCCCATGATGAGCCACAAGAATTGGAATGATCGCGCCGATAAAGATCTATTCTTCACAATTCTGTCTTTGAAGGACGTCGGCCTCATCAGTGGGGAGGAGTGGTGTAGGATTGGGAACCATATGCGATGTCTTGGCTATAGATTCACCAATGAGGGATGCCGGTATGTCGTTTGAGCGTGGCTGTCACCTTATCATGGCATGGCCCATTCTCCGTTCTCATTGTAAAACGAGCCGACGAGCCGCCTTGCTTTGCATCTTCGCGACTCCGTGCCCATGTTCCATTGAACGTGCTCTTCTTGTGATGACAATCCGTTATCACATGCCCTTGACTTCAAGTGAGGTTCGTCGCATGATGCCCGTCGTGATGGTGCACCCATCTTTATTTTTCGTTTTATTCCCAATGATAGACTTGGCTTTCAAAATAATCAAAATTCATCGTTTCGGCAAGTTGACAATGAATACTCTCGCAGGCAACACTTCCAAGGCCTTCGAAGGGCCCAGAATAAAGCCGCAGCAGTCAGCACTGCTGTTGTTCCAAATCACTATCACACTGACCCGACGCTGAATCCCACCACCCGGCGACCGGGCCCTGGCAGAGGTCGGCCGAAGAAACACTCGCTGGCTTCCGCACCGGAAGTCGGGCAGCCCGTCGTGAAACATACTTATCCCACCATACTTCCCAGGCCGGAATCTGTACATCTGCCGGCGCCTGCTCCCGAGCAGCATATCCGGCAAGCAGGCGAGGCTGTTGTGGACCACGGCGCGCCATCACAGCCTCATGGAGCGCCGATACACGTGGGAGCCTTCTCGTCTGCCTACACGGCCGACGCTCGTCATGTGTCTTTCCGGGACGAAGGCGGCGGTAGCGGTGACGGCATGAGGACTGGAAACGATGGCGGAAATAGAGACAAGGGCGAAGGTCCTGTTGGACGGTTCGGGGAAGAGCGTGCTGTCAAGAGACCAAGATTCGAGGAACCTCCGGATCTCGAGCACTCAGTACCACCGTCAGCACCACCTTTAGCATCAGCCTCAGCACCAATTTCAGCGCCACCCTTAGCACCGCCCGAAGAGGAGGCAGTGCTGGCTTTGGCGGCTCATACTGGCGCGTCAGGGCCGAATCTCCAGGGCAAGTGCGTCGCGTCGTTACCAGTTGCGGCTTTTCAGCTTTTGGGTGCTAATGCGGTCAATAGCTTCCCTTATAACAATACATAGTACGATTGGGAGTATTGGTCAGTTCGGTCAGCGAAGGTAAGGCGTCCGAAAGTGGACTTGCGCCGCTTTGGATGGGGGGTTTTTTGAAGTTTTCGAATATGGAATCATCTTCTGTGGTTTGATTTAGCGACAGAGTTTGAAATTTTGTTTATGGAAGACGTGTACGAAGCGGAAGTTGTCGGAATTTGTAACATGGGATGTATACCGGAGCGTGTTCCAACAGAGCATCTGGTAGCAAGACAGCTGTTGCTAGTGGTGTTCACAGCTGGCTCTATATGGTAACCATTGACCAAAGCAATCATTTACTCGGCTTTGTTCAATACACGAGCCCAAACGCTTGATCCACCTTTATCCCGACTTTCTCCAGGTTACATCTCTCCCCTTCGACTCCGACTTGACGAATCGATCGCACCTCACAGACGTCTTTTGATTCTCACCGCTGCCGGCACATCAGGCAACATGTCGGCCAACAACAGAAGCAAGACTGCCATCTGGGGCGATCCTGCTTTTCTGCAAGACCTCGTTATGTGCTTCTACTTGGCGGGAACGGAGGCCCGTGTAATGACCCCCGAGGTACGGAAGGATATCGAGGCGCGCATGAGAACCTTAGATCATCAGGTTACGTGGGATGGCATCCGGTAAAATGAAATCAAGACTTTCTCTAAATTCTACGTTGCAAAGAAGTATGAAGGCAAGGAAGTAGTGCCAACTCCTACTGTCCTGTCAAGTTCACCTTTTTTCTTTCTTCCTCCACCACCAAGGTCACTTGGTTATAAGAATCTCTACTCCATGGCGTTCTCGCTGGGTGTCTTCTCTACTTGTAGATGAAGACAGAAGCCTTATTTTTGGTATTTGAGCAATCTACCTACTCAACTGTCAATGTTCTTGATCTCTTTCTCCGACAATTCATTTTGCAGTATCTCCTGCTCACCGCAACTCACACATCCCACGTCTTTACACTCTCGCAACAATGCAGTGCCGCTGGCTTGTTCCCTGCAATGACTTCCTACATGTGACGGGATGGAAAAAACCATCAGGGCGCTCTCTTGCTTCTCACTTCTGTGCGCCATGTTTCAGCTCATCGAATTCACGACTGAGTAGATCGGGTCATTCGTGTCTGGCCTGACGAGCCGTGAATACACCTGGTGCGAGCAACGCCTTTAATTTCACTGTTCTCTCACACATAACTGATTCCTCACCTTCGTACTCTTCTATTTCCCCCTTACGCACTGCCTTCCATTCACTGCAGCAACAGCGCAAGCAGTGATGCAACTTCCCCCTTGCCTTTTGTCCTACTAGTCAGGGTCATGTGCGTTGCGATTCAACCAGAAATGGGATGACTGCTTCCACATCAGTCTCTTGCTCGCCTTGTCCGACGTAGCGAAGCCCAACAAGGAGATAATCAAAGTGGCAGCAAGCTGCAAAGCAAATGAGAGATATGAACTTCAAGAAAAATCTACAGCGGCGTCAAGCACATCATCACTACGCAGAACTTGCACATCGGGCCACCCACCCCAAGTCCCCAATCATTTCGAGACCTCTCTTTCCTCCCGCTCTTCATATAATTTTGCACTTCTCGCTTTCTCATTGTGCTCATTTTACTCATTTTGTCTTCGCTTTCTAACACCCTTCACAGCCAACATATCCAGAAACTCCGCCGCGGCCAGGCCTCCACCCATAAAGCGCAAGTAACAGTAGCGAACGGCGGCATTTCCGAGCCCGCGACGCCTCGCAAACGTAAAACTCCAGTCAAGAAGGCCGCGTCGGCCAAGTATGCCGCCCGGGACAGACAGTCGGACGATGAGGGAGACTATATCCTGCCGGTTGGGGGCGCCGAGCCTGTGACGCCTTCGTCTGGGTACGCCAACAAGGCCAAGACTTAGTGAGGTTTCTTCTCTCCGATATGCTCACCGTTGGGCCGTGGCTGACCCCCCGTTCGAGGTCTGAGGTTGTGTGAAGATTGCCAAGACGCTTTGTTTGTGGACTCTAGGACCTTAAGCCCGTGATACTTGCTGCATGCGATGATGGGAGCGGAGTGATGTTTTGCAGCCTGAAGGCACTGGTTGGATCGAGAATGCACAGATGTCAGACTGGAAAGACGACGCGTCACTCCCTCCGTCTAGCTGTGAATTTCATCAAATATACTAGAAACTAGAAAAATGTTATTTTTGGAACTCACGAAAATATTGCGCTCATCATCTATCTCTTTCGATACCCTCTCAACTCGCTCTAATCCGTCCTCTTGGTCTCTCAGCTCGTGCGCTTCCATTCTGTGCAGCCATACTAGCACTTACAAGGTACACTGAAGTCTGGATCTTGTCGCCTCACTTTATCCTCCACTTGCCCGCCCTCTATTTGGCTTCACAACTTCAGTATACATGTACGTCTAACCGGCTCTCGTCCAAAGTTGTCCATACTGAAATAACCGCCCGGCGCCTCTCCCGCTCCCGTTCTCCCCGACCATTTCATTCCGTCAGTCCCCTCATTGCATCATCCGCGCTCTTCGTATCTATCCATGAGAACTGTTGAACCTTAAGTTCTGAAGGTGGGCTAACGAGGAAGAATTGAAAGCCCAACGCGGCGTTGAGGCTTTTAAAAGCTCCTGATTGTTGCAGAATGGTAGAACCGTTTGATCCGTCCAAGCCGAGGGATAGCAAAAGCAAGCTGCTAAGATCTCATGCAATGGAGCGCACATCAGGATCAATGAAAATAGAATGGTCATCATATTCCATGTCCTGCCATCGTAGCAGCAAGAGGCAACTATCAACTCCCAGTATTCCTCCGTGATCCCATGCTAGAGCTGCCCGCAAAACAAAATCACAAACGCCAAGTCCGTCATTCGCAGTAAAAAAGTATCTACCTTGGAGCTCGCCCATCTAATCTATGGTCGTCACTAGTGCTCCCCTTCTTCTCCGGAGCTTTGGCCGTTCCATCCTCCTCGCCCTTACGCTTACTCGTGCCCCGAAGACTTTGACCCTGCCCCGCAAAGTGCTGTTTCTTGGCCCCATTTTGTTCCTGCTTCTTTTTATTGTCCTCCTCAGTCTTCAGAGGTTTGTATTCGTAGCCGAAAAACAGCTTATTGGGGGCCAGGCGAAGTGGCGCTGGTGCCCCTGTCCGGCTCTTGACAGCTGCTGGCTCAGCAGGCACAGGCGTGGCAGGCTTCGGTGTGGGAGCCTTACTCCCCTTTTTCACCAGTCGCTGGCCTTCGCCCAGGAAATTGGTAAGCGTGCTGGTGATGGATGGGGCAATGGAACTGAAGCCAATGGCCTGCGCCATGGTACCTTGGCCGTGGACGACGCCCCCTGCTGGAACGCCATTTCGTGTGCTTCCTGGTGTATTGGTGCCGCTCTTCTTCTCTGGTTCTACGTAGCCAACGGGGGGGGCGAATTCGACAGATACATCGGTTTCGATCATACTGACGCCCATCTTGTCCGTTTCGGGCTTCACATCCAGCACGGCCACATCGTAGATCTCGTCGTTGTACTCGAAATTGAATACATCGCCCTTGGTGAGTGTGGCAAAGTTTCGGAATGCTCTCTCCAGAACGGCCTTTGGATCACTAATCTCCAAAAAGTTGACAGACTGGGGTTGTAGCTTGACCATTTTTGCCAGCTCGAGCGATGTGGTTCGTATCTGTATCATGTCGCCTACGTCCATCCCCAGCGACACCATCATCTATATGACCGGCCGAAGAAGTCAATAAAGGATCTTGGCAATAAGCAAACCGAAGAGTTGGCATGGTCACTAACCCACTGTGGGATGTATGCTCTTCCCTCCTCAGCAATAAACTCCAGGACACCGGCGTGAGAGTGTCTGCCCTTTTCCCCGTTGATCATTTCCATCAGCAGTGGCCACTGCACGTGTAGTTTCGACACCTTGTCCAGTGCCGAAGGAGGTAGGATGATTTTGGAGCCGTAGTTGAGCTCTGGTCGTTCGGATCCGGGGGCCATGACGACCGGATAGCATCGGTAGTACTCGTCGAACCGCTGTATAATCGGTCGCCTGCCACGAGCCATATTGTAAAGGTGCTCGGGGTTGGACGGATCGAATCCGCCTCCATATGCGGTTGGGAACTAGGTAGGAAGCTTGTCAAGATGTGCTGTGCATTTCATGGCTGGGCTGAGAACCGGCTTGAGGATCTTACCATGGTTGCTGTGAGGAACGCTCGATGAACTAGCAGAAACGGTGAACTTATTCCACGTTATATGTTTTCGGTGAAGGCAACGGCAAGTCCTTAAAATGTCGAAGAGGTATGATAGTGAAGAAATGAAAATAGGTCGGTAGGTTGACGCGAGACTTATGTCGCTGACCTCGATGTGGGGCGGCGAAGGCGAAGAAGGCAGCTTTCGAATGACGCAGATTCAGTCGCAGTGACATGGCACATGAGCATTTCTGCCACCTCTCTCCCTCAGAAAGCAAGAAATATCACTCCGCGGTACCGCTCTCGATCAAACAATTATAACTCCTGCAACTCATTATAGCAGCCGACAGCTCATTTGGCATTTACTGTCGCGGCCAGATTCAAAAGACGTCGCCCGCCGCACACAGAAAAGAATACGGCCCACAACCATGTCGTCGCGTTATTCTGCGGCGCGGCCGAATCAAGCCGGCGAGAACTTCGCCCGCACACACCACAATGAGACAGATTACGACAAGACACAAGTCAAGTTTGACGTTCGTAACCCATCCATTCTCGCGCCCGACTTGAGAGAAGACGACGCCATCTTGGACGCAGACGTCATTGGCAGCACAAACTCGACCAAGCGCGGCGCGGTCAACTTGGACGGCTACGACAGCGACTCGGACAATGAGACATTCAACGCCAAGGCGGCGAGCCGAAAAAGGGGCAAAGTAGACTTCAACGAGCAGCTGGACAACTACGATGCTTCTGGACAAGCTACAGCCGCAGTGACTGGTGTTCCTGGCGCGGACGACGACGACGATGAAGACATGTTCGCCGTAGGCGGTGACGCTAGTCCGCCCAAAGACGCAGAAGACGTGGAGGATGCCAATTTCGACAAGACAGGGAAGAAAAAGAAGGACGTGCGATTCCTCGACGCGACACAAATCATGGGCCAGGATCATGACAGCAAAAGCGGCGGTCACATACGACTCGATGAAGAAGAAAGCGACGACGATGAAGTCGAAGCACAGCTGGCCGCCGAAGAAGAAGGTTTAGATGACGAAGTAGGCGCAGGCGGGCTTAAGAAAAACGCACCCAAAGTGGAAGCCTTCAACTTGCGGTCCGAGATGGAAGAGGGACAGTTTGATCAAGCTGGTAACTACGTTCGCAGAGCCGGCGATCCAGACGCTATCCACGACAACTGGCTGGCTGGAGTGAGCAAAAAGGAAATGAAGAAGGCGGCCGAGGCACACGAGAAGCGTGAAGCAGAAGCCCGCAAGCAGCGTATCGCAGAGGCCGATGTTCTCGTGTCCGACCTACTCAAGACCCTTATCCTCCGATTAGAACCCGCCGAGACTCCGCTCGAGGCAATAGCTAGGTTTGGCAAACACCAGATCAAGACCAAGAAGATACCCAAGTGGAAGCTCAAGAAATTGAACAAGGGCGGCGCTGAGGATATGGACGTAGATAGTGTACCTGAACAAGACCCAGAGCAGGCTCGAATCAAGGAGGCCATCACTGCCATTACTGACGCGGCTGACAAATTGTTCAACCGAGATTTTGAGGATATATACGAACAAGATCGCGAACTCTTGATGCGGGCGTACCGGCGCGAGACTGGAGAGGATTGGGTCGAAGTTGATGCACAGCAACAAGATAACACATCTAGCGAGCCAGCTGCCCAGGAGTGGGAGTTTCGATGGACAGACGGCCGAGACGATGCCTCAAAACAGGGTCCCTTCCAAGCTTCCATGATGAAAGCTTGGCAAGATTCAGGCTATTTTGGGCATGGTGTTGAATTTCGACATGCAGGCCAAGGCGAAGATGCGTGGACAACAGCGGCGACTTTTGCCTGAAGCTTGGGAAGCCCATCGGGTTGGTCTACCGTCTGACTGGCAATTGAGCAGCAGCCACGACTGCCAAGATGATGTTGGACTGTATGTAAGGCCAGACAATTGGAAGCATTGTGGTGAAACAAATGGTGCGAGCTCGGCACGTGCGTAGAGCGAGTGGCTGTCTCAGCTCACGCTTACAATAAGCTTTTGCACGAGCTTCGGAGCACTACCTAGACTGCTGAAATCCTGGTGGTTCCGACGTCGACTCGCGGCTCCGGGACATCTTACAGCATAAAGCTCTGGAAGAACGTCAAGTTGGCGAAGCAGCCGTCCCAGACGCTTGATGGCGGCCATACCTCGGGGTCATGAAACGCCAGCACGGAGAATTGAGGTTGTCATGAAGCGGCGACCGCCAGGTACATATCCAGGTCAAAAGCTGGTAACTCAGGGATCGGGTGATGCTCGGTGATGGGCATGGGTCATCATTGATCAATGATCATCCATGAGTTCGGAACGTGTCGCCCTACCCTGCTGCGGGTTTTTTTTGGGGGGGAGGTTGGCTCGGCAAGCTCGCCGCAACCGGAGTTGGAGCATCGCATGCCTGATTGACTCACACCGTACACGTCATGACAAGGCTGACTCACGTTTTCATAACTTTCTGCTATGTATTCACACACATATCCCGGTAGCTATAGCACTTGCTTCATTTATAATCGTGTAATCCGTAGAGCTTTCCCTTCTATTGTCACCGTCATGCTGGCATCGCCTTCGTCTAACGAGTGCAAATGCTCAGTGTGACAGTGTCCACTGTCCACTGTTCAGCAGGGTTTACAACGTCTGCTGGTAGCGGCGAGTACGAATCCAGCAACACCGCTGACGTCTTTCTGTCCCGCCAACTAACAGCATGGGCCAGTGAGGGAGCAGAAATGGTGAGGCCGAAAAGTGCTGGGGCGGTTGCGGCGTCCCCGCCCGGGTCCGAAAAAAAAAAGACGCATCAAGGCGGGGTTGAGAAAGGGAGGAGATTCGTCACTAGAGACCTTGTTAGGAATAACGCTTTTAGGAGCGGATGGAACTGTTGAGAAACGCCCAGCTTCCTTGGTCGTTATCCCAGCGCTAGCAGATCTAGCATGAACCATGTACATACCTACTCCGTACATATGTACATGCTTACATCTAGGTAGCTTGAACCCTTGCGGTGCAGGGTGATGGATGCATAAGACCCCTCCTTGCGCCGCTTTCGTACCATGAGCTTGGCCGACGTGGCCGATGTCTTGGTCTTGTAACTTGCTTTGTCTGGTTTGGTGCGAGGCAAGGCAAACTGAGCCGAAACGACGCTCTCGAAGTGGTCAGTGAACAACTGGCATAGGCAAAGTGAATGAATTATGTATGTACGCCGTTATTAGTGCCACGCTGGATCGAGTATTTCACGGAGGATCAAACGAGCATGCTCGGAGTTGACGGGCATGGATGGGCATCAATCACGAGTCACAGTTCCCAGATCAGGTCGACGAGCCATTAAATTGCACACGATTGATGCAGCGTGGCCATGACAATTGTCGTTTGTGGTGTGATGTCAGCGATGCGGACGGCAACAAGGGCTTTAGTGTGGGCAAACCTGGCGCTACCCGCCAGACTCCGGCCGGTGCTCTCTCGGTGGTGCCTCGTCCGTTCCTTCCCAAGGAGACAGCGCAGCACTTATTTTTCCACCACCTTCTGTCCCTCCCCTCCCAATCTTTCCCTTTCCTTTTCTCCTCCTCTTCCCCTCTTGCCTCACCAGTAATTGACTTATTCTCGAGTCAACCATCTACAATTCCTTCCCCTAGAAACTTTCTTCGGTACGTCAAACGTCAAACACGATGTACAGCAAAGCTCTAGCTCTAGCTCTAGCTCTAGCTTCAACCTCAGCTCCAGCTCCAGCTCCAGCTCCAGCTTTGCTTCGCTTCGCTTCTCTTTCTCTTGCGGCGTCTGCTCTGAGCTGCGCGTACTAACTCGAGCTCTCCTCGCAGAACCATCCCACTCTACAACATGGCTGTCAAGGTTGGCATCAACGGCTTCGGTCGCATTGGCCGTATCGTCTTCCGCAACGCCGTCGAGCACCCCGAGATTGAGGTTGTTGCCGTCAACGACCCTTTCATCGACCCCGAATATGCTGTGAGTAGTCTCTAGCGATCCCACGATGCGTTTTGCTTGCCCGCCTGCTGGGAAGTTGAAGCATTTTTTTTCTGCCCCTCCCCCTCCCTGACGTCGCGACCCCGCCTCCTTCACAGCCTGCTTGTGGCACAGTGTGCCGCACTTCGACATCCCTGTCACAATTTTACGCCCTCAAATGTGCCCCACGGCACCGGTGAGAGCGCTAGACCGTGTTACAGGGTTGTGGTCACACGGTTGGACCAGTCTGAGGCCAAGACGTCATGCAAGAACTCTCTGGCAATTGCATCGACGCGTTTTTTTCCTTCAATTGCTAGTTCATTGCGAAGGTATCCAGCTAACGTCGTTCAGGCCTACATGCTCAAGTATGACTCTTCCCACGGTGTCTTCAAGGGCGAGATCAAGAAGGACGCGGACGGCTTGATTGTCAATGGCAAGAAGGTCAAGTTCCACACTGAGCGCGACCCTTCTGCCATTCCCTGGAAGGCGTCTGGAGCCGAGTACATTGTCGAGTCCACCGGTGTCTTCACCACCACCGAGAAGGCCAAGGCCCACTTGACTGGTGGTGCCAAGAAGGTCATCATCTCGGCTCCTTCTGCCGATGCTCCCATGTACGTTATGGGAGTCAACGAGAAGACCTATGACGGCAAGGCCGACGTCATTTCCAACGCTTCTTGCACCACCAACTGCCTGGCTCCCTTGGCCAAGGTTATCCACGACAAGTACACCATTGTTGAGGGTCTGATGACCACTGTCCACTCGTACACTGCCACCCAGAAGACCGTCGACGGTCCCTCAGGCAAGGACTGGCGAGGTGGCCGTGGTGCTGCCCAGAACATCATTCCCAGCAGCACCGGTGCCGCCAAGGCCGTCGGCAAGGTCATTCCCGACCTTAACGGCAAGCTCACTGGCATGTCCATGCGAGTGCCTACTCCCAACGTCTCCGTCGTTGACTTGACTGTCCGCATCGAGAAGGGTGCTACTTACGACGAGATCAAGGCAACTGTCAAGGAGGCCGCCAATGGTTCCCTGGCCGGCATTCTCGGCTACACCGAGGACGACATTGTGTCCAGCGACATGAACGGCAACACCAACTCCTCCATCTTCGATGCCAAGGCCGGTATCTCCCTCAACAAGAACTTTGTCAAGCTTATTGCTTGGTACGACAACGAGTGGGGCTACTCCCGCCGTGTTCTCGACCTCCTTGCCTACGTTGCCAAGGCTGACGCTAGCAAGTAAACTTGCTACTCATCCATTGAGCGACTGGGAATGGAGAGACGGCGAAAAAAAAAAACATAACATGGGCGTCTATTTGTGCCTGGCGTCATAATAAAAGTAGGCCATAATGAAATTCATGAGTTGGAGGGGGCCAGCACACAGACAGGATACTGAATGCGTGGGCGTCTTCAGAATGTACGGAACGGATACTAGGAGTAAATAGCTCGTTTAACATGATAGATCCCAACCGGCTCCTCACATTTGATGTGCTTTGTGAGGTCTGTGATTCTGCTGTGGGCGTCCCGAAGCTCCGTCATTCGGAGTCTTGCATGCACGTGAAGAGCGTTCAATTGTTGAGACGCGCATTTGAAATTGTCTGGTCCACATAACAGTACAAAAATATCCCGTCATCATGAAGTGATTTGTCACTCTGTAGTCGAGGTTAACAGAAAAAGAAATGTCCCGTAATGATCCATCAACTCCCTTCATATAGCACCCGCCTACGCTTTTCTTCCCAGTGTTCTACTTGCTTTTCCCACTACTCTCTTCATCGCTTCTGACAAACGCGAGAGGAACTTTTGGTCCCATCTCCTTTGGTACAAGCAGAGCAAGCACGACAAAAAAGCCAAACGGCAAAGGAGAAGGACGAAGAGAAGAGAAAAAACCAAAAAGCCAAAAAGCCAAGATAAAAAAGTAGGAAAAAAGAAGAGAATGAGAAGAGAGATTTTGAGAGAAGAAAAAAGGAAGAGAGAAGCGAAGAAGAAACCAAAACTCGAAATAGAAGCAAAACGAAAAAAAGACAGCAGAACAGAACAGAACAGAACAGAAACAAAAGCTACAGGTGCGACTTAGCGACTTCAATATCGCGCGCAAATGACAAAATCAATCGAATTTCCTCTTTTTCATGCTCATCGTGTCTGCTGTGCAGAGACTGTAATGGAAATCAGGAGTACATGCAGAGGGGGGGATATCGTGATACATGCATATACATATATATGCAAGGGCTGGAAGAAATAAATCGGATACAAGACGGCGGGGAGATGCGCCCGGGAGAAGAAGGAGGGTTGCGTGCTTGGACTCGTGGCCCGTGAGGGTAGGTAGGTAGGTACAAGGACAGCTAGGTAGCGAAAGGAGCTACATAGATAGCTCGCAAGGTATGGAAAGCCAGACAAGATGCCCCCCCCCCCCCTCCCCTTTTTTTAAAGGAGAAGAGAAGAAAGTAGGAGAAAATCAAGAGAAGGGAGGGGGGGGGGGCCAAGTCAAGGCAGGCAAACGTGCTCTACCTGAGAGAGTAAAAGAAAGACGCCGTATAAAGAAAAGAACAAATCGTATATGTTGCTTGCGTGGGCAGGCAACGAAGAACGGGGTGAGCCGTGTTAAGAAGCCAAGACGAAATGAGTTATGAACCCGAGGTTGCATGTGCCGCGTCTGGAAGTCGACAGATTGGACCAGTCTTGGGTTGGTGTCGTGGAAAAATGTCGTGAAAGTCGGAGGAATTCTGCCGGACGTGAGCAAGTAGGTCGCCGGCCATCGATGAGATGTCCTCTTCCTATGTGACTGTCCGGCCGAGGGAAAGGACAGAATGCCGGGAAGTAATATGGTGAGAGAGGTAAGATGGGATGTGAACCAGGCCACACCACGACACATGCCGGAGATGGGACTTTGCAGACTGTACTCTTCTCGAGTCGTCCGCCATGAAATACATGTTGTGAAGTGTCGCGGTCGTCCTTTCTGGCGCCTGGCCAAGCATGGTCGCCTCAGGTAGATTCCCTGTAGTGACCCTCGCTGCCAGGGAGATGGAGAGAGTGGATAGTTGGTGCTGAGAACCCCCAAGATAGGATATAAAGAAAAGCCACATGCCGAAAATGTGACTCCGCGACTGTTCTCGTCCTCGACTCATTCATCACAACACATGTTGTGAAGCACCTCCTGACCAGGCCATCAGGTCCCAGCCACCCACTGATAGTGACCAGACCCCAGACCCAGGCATCATAACATCACCTCCTCGAATGCTGCCCCTGTCCCGTCGCAGCCCTCACAACAGGCCAATTCTCCCTCACAGCCCGACTCTCCACCCACTCAATCCCCTCCTCCCGACACCAAAGCTTCAACACCCTCAACGCCCCCTCCGCCACATCATCCACCGTCGACCAAGGCTTCACATCGACCCTCATCCTCGCATCCCTCACCCCGGCATACATCTGTCTCACCTGCCCCCACGTCTTGACCTTCCTCTTCTCCTGCTGCGCCATCACAGCCATCTCGGAAGGCCCCGGCGGGGGTAACCCCTCACACTGATACGGACACTTGATCAGTTCCTCGAGCAGGATCCCGAAAAAGAGCAACAGCATCGCATGGAGGGGTTGTTGGTTCGGCAGTTCCATGCGCTGCATTTCCTGGAGGAGGCATTCCATGAGGGGGAACATGGTGTGCCAGCCGTGCATGTCGCCTGCTTGGTTGTACATGGCGAGGCGGGTATTCCGGGCGTGGAAGCCAAGCATAAAGGCGATGATGCTTTCGAGGCTGAGCACGTAGCCGCGCTTGACTTTTAGTTCGCGCGGGGTGTTGCGGAGGCCGAGGAGGGTGTCGCTACGGTGTTCCTGGAGAATGGGATCGGCTTCATGTTTGAGGTGCTTGCCTATGGCCATGAACTTTTCCTCTTTATCTCGCAGGATTTTTGCCTCGAGGTTTTCGCCCTTGAGGGGGACTTTGTCGGTGCCATTGGGGCGTCGGTCCGTGAAGGCAGAGGCGGGGGCGGGTGCTGATGCGGAGGGCGTGGAGGTGGTGATGGCTGCGGTTGGTGTTCGCGTCAGAGAGTTGGACGAGCTTACGCGAGACATGGCCGTTGTCTTCTTGGAGGGCGTGGACGGCGAGCCGTGTTTCGGGCGTGCTGTTGTCGTCCCTTGGTCGGACGATCGCGGGCGTTTCGCGGCGGGTGCGTCCGCTCCCTCGGCTGCACCGTTTGGCCGCTTTCTCGTCATCGAAGAGCCGGCCGCCTCATAGCTATCAGCGCGAGGCTTTCGGTCGAGATCGCGGTCTGCCTGGCCGTGCGAGGTCCTCTTGGATTCTGACTTAGACTCCGACTTGGGCTTGGGCTCTGGCTTTGGCCCAACGATCTTGGCAAATGCCGCACGCATATGCTTGGGCACTTGGAGCACCACGAGCAGTCTCCGGCAATGGCCGAGTTTCTTGCCGGCGGTGGGAACAGCCTTGACGTCGTCTTCAACATCTCGGGTGGCTGCTGGACGCTTCTTGGTGCTCACCGCATCTCTGCCAGGTCTGCTTGGCTCCTCTGACGCTTCCGCCGTTGTCTTCTTTCGCCTTTTCAGCTCAGCCTCAATGACGGGCGGCAATGTGGGCGACAACAATGGTGGTATCGAGACCGTCGGACGCGGTTTCTTGGCGGCGGCCGGCGCTGTCGACTCCAGCTTCTTCGGTTTCGAAGGCGCGCTGCCGTGCTGGGGATCGTCGCGCCGCTTCCTCTCTTTCTCCTTCTTGACTTTCGCGTCGTCCTCCTCGGCTCGAATGCGCTTCTCCTTTTCTCGACTCTCGAAGCTCAGATGCAACGGGGACAGCAGCGGCGGCACAAACGACTTGGTGGTCGCGGCTCCAGACTTGGTGGTCGCGGCTTCAGACTTGGTGGTCGCAGCTCCAGACTTGGTGGTCGCGGCTCCAGACTTGGTGGTCGCAGCTCCAGACTTGGTGGTCGCG
This sequence comes from Claviceps capensis, assembly GCA_018360045.1. NCBI lineage: Eukaryota > Fungi > Ascomycota > Sordariomycetes > Hypocreales > Clavicipitaceae > Claviceps > Claviceps capensis. Next base: position 89,053 of record SRPN01000001.1, on the reverse strand, counting down.
GCTTCTGACTTGGTGATCGCGGTTTCTGACTTTACCGCCGTGTCTCGGCTCCTGTTGGCATTGTTCCCAGTCAAGCTCGGACGGCGCGGTGGTCGTGCTGCTGGAGAAGGACGGCGAGGACCAGGATTCGCCGGGCCTTTTAGAGGAGGTCTCCCACTGGGATGTGATGACGAAGGGTTTCCCCGATCGTCTTTGTGGACCGGGACATCGCGGTAATTGCGATGGTCGCGGTCCCGAGGTGGTGGCGGACCCCTGTCTTTGCGGCGTGATGCTTCATCGCGGTCACGTTGCATTCGATCGTCCCAGGGTCGTCGGTCATCCGGCCGTGGTCGCTTCTGGAGACGCTCATCATCGTGATCCAGCATGCGCCGCTTGCCGAGAGGGGATGGCGGTCGGGGGGGTAGAGAGGCTGGTTTGGGAGGCAGCCTGGGCAGGAGAGACATGTTAATAAGAAAGGGTCAAAGCAGAAGAAAGGAAGGAGGAAACAAAAAAAAAAGGAACAAAGATCGGGCCGAAGAAAGAAAGGCAGAGATTGCATACCGTGATTCAGTGCGAGCTTCGGAGATAGGCTTAGGTCTCGCACTGGCCGATGAGACATTCGAGTCCCGTGGTCTGGAGGGCCCATCGGATCGCCTCGGATCTTGGTATGGTCGGGCGCCGTGGGCAGGAGGCATGGCAGTTGTCCCTGTCGCGGCGCCCATGGGAGCGCCGGTAGAGGCGTTGGTGGGCGGCATGGCGCGCTCACTCTCTTTCTGTTTCGCAGCGGCGAGATTCGGCGTCGATGCCTGTGCCGCAACAACCGTCTTCTTGTTCCTGTAGTCGCTCAGCGACAACTTCTTTTTCTCTCCGGTGCCGGTAGCACCCCGGAGCAGGGCGGTCACGTCGCGGGGAAGAGGCTTTGTAGGTTCCTCTCGCATGTCATGATACGACCTCGTGAGGAGCAGGCCACGTTCGGTGTCGGACAAGAAGGTCGGATACTGCAGACGAGGTTGATGCCATTCCTCGAAGCGGCGCGTAGCAGTGCGCGGGTCGGCAGCGGCTTCGTCTTCAGGCTGTGATGGATGTCGCCAGGAGGCAGAGAAGGATAGGTAATGCGGATTCGGGGGAAGGATGCGCTGGGAGAGCACGTCAAGCTTCTTCGCCGCGGCTTCCATGGTACGCGAGGCGTGACCATGCCGCGACGGCAGAAAGCGGCGGCGAGCTTGGGAGCGCAAGCGTCGAGAAGGAGGGCTGAAAGCAGCAGGTCAATGCAGGTGATAAGAGGTGCGGTCGCGTCGACGAGGGCAACAGGCGAGGCGAACTGCGAGAGCTGCGAGAGCTGACGAACTGCAAACGCGGTTCGGTTGTGGGTGAAGCACGGGGACGTGGGTGAGTTGCGGATGGAAATGGGCGTTGTTGAAGGATGCAACACCTAGGCGAAGCCACAGCGGAGGGAAGGAAGGGGGCGGGCGGCGGGCGGGCGGCGGGCCTGCTTGTCACTTGTGAGTCGTTCCACTACCTTTATTAGTGGTGACTGAATAGTTGTTTTATTCGCTGCCTGCTTGGTGTGGCTGCGCGGCACTTCAGACGCGGAATGATAAAACGAGTGAATGTGTAGATAGGTGAAGAAACGAGCGAGTTCTGATGTCTCTCTTCGTGCTGGCGGCGTGGAAGGGATCCGAGGAGCCACTAATGATATGCTCCTAGGAGGCACAAGAGTCACAAGACCATCCGATGAGCAGGTGGAAGGGCTGATAGTGAGCAGTAACTTGTAAGTGGACTATGCAAAAAAATGACAAGCTTCTTCAAATTATGAAGAGTCAGAAACGCATAAGAGTCGGAGTAGAAGAGTGAAAGAAAGATGCCCAAGACGCCCAAACTGCTTAGAACGATTGTCGGAGACGGGAACACAGCTGGGTCAGGTGAGATATGGATGGCAATGGCGTGGAGAGCGGAGCGGAGTGCTCACGCGCTACCTACGTGTTGTAACTTGTCACTTCAAACTTGTGTCCACTGTACTCCGTAAAGTCACTACAGACTAGAGTTGAGGTGCAAAGTTACAGCAGTACAGCGCCCCAGAGCAGCCCTGAACAGCGCTGAACAGCTCCCCCACGCCTCCCCAGACTCCAGAGCACAAGTACTTTCAAGTCCGCTAAGTCCCAAAAAGGCAACGCGCTCCCGCTCATCACCGTCCTTGTCCCGCTTTCCCATGCAGAACAGCACCCTCTAGACACCTTTGATTCGCTGCAGCTGCCCCGCACTCGCCCCGTGCCACGTCCAACACGCGCCAACTGGCAACACGCCAGCATCACCCATTCATCCCCGTCCCCGCTGCGTCATGTGGACCGCCCCAATGTCCTCGTGAAAAAATGAGAGACGACCAGAGACGACCAGAGGCGAGCTGAGGTAGCATCGTTTGGCGCCTCTGCGCTTCTTTGATTGCGTGCGATGCGAGCTGCTGCCGTATGCTGCGCGTCTTGTCTGAGGTCTCGTCTCAGGGCGCCAAAAACGGCATTCTGGGAGACGAGGCAGTAAGCAGGACGAGCCGCATTGAGCAGACCGAGCAACGGAAAAGCCGAGTAGAACAGCAGGATGAACAGAACGATTGACCAGGACGAGTATTGGAGCAACAGAACGAAGCGGCCAGCAGATCGAGTACATAGAACGAGTATGAGAGCACACAAACGAGAGGCTAGCAGAACGAGTAATTGAGTACATAGAGCATCTATCTACCTTAGGTAGGTAGGTAGCTGACGAAACGGCAGAACAGGGCGGATCGAATGAAAGGAGCAGATCAGCAAACGACAAAAGCATGATGCAGAGCATGCAGAACATACATACATATCATCAAGCGCATCAACCTCTCCTCTCCTCGTGTCCACCATCCTCCCCGCAAACCCTCCATCGCATTCCACCTCAGTGACCTCACCACCGACATCTCCATTATTATGATCCACAGTCCCGTGTCGCCCTCCCACTCTACCTACCCAGCTCTTTCCCAGTCCCAAATGCAAATGCCCAGTTGCCAACCCAAGTAACACCACGCCATGCACGGAATAACCTTCTCCTCCAGGCTCCGACTCCCCAGCCCCCACCGATATTTTCCGTCGCATCACTTCATCCCGTCTCACAGGCAGGAAAATGTTGCAACTTGCGACACATGACAACTTGAGAACATGTTTGAAGGAAAGACGTCTTAACTGCGCCCGCAGTCCCGTAGTTGTGCTTTGCCGCTTTTGCGCAACAGGACTAAAAAAGAAGAAAGAAACGCCACTTTCATGTTGTGCCGTTTGTCTGCCGAGTTTTCATTGTAAGGCAGACCAGACCCGGGTTTCCAAAACGAACAAAGAAGGGGGGGGGGGGCTTCCGCCTTTCTGGCCGGCCTTTTTTTCGGAGACTTGGGAGGGGTTTGGCTGGGTTACATCACAGGCAGCTTTGCATGTCATGTTTGGATCAAAGCCGCTAAAAAGTTTTCCGTGCTTTTCAACTATGTATGTATGTACCTACCTACCTACGGAGTACAAGTTACAACAAAGCTCACCCAGCCCACACGGTTTGAACAAAGCTCCTGTTTGGCTAATTGGACGCTCGGAGCGAAAGTTAGTCTAAGTAGCTCATTTTGCGCTAAAATCGTAGTACATGACATTGAAAAGAGCAAGTAAAGTAGTTGTAGGAAACATCGTGGGACTTGACTTGCCGGGACTTGTTGTGGTCCAGTACGGTCATTCCCCCTGTAGGCTGTACATAACATCAAGCATATCAAGTTTATTGCCCTTTTCCCCCCCCCCAAAGAACGCCCGTCCGATTCTCAGTTTTTTTTTTCTATTGTCATTTCTGGCTCGATTAACTCAGATCCATCTTGTCCGTAGTGCCGGCTGCGTCCTCTGGCACAAACAGGTCCGCCGCGCCGTCATTACCAATGAGCCGCTTCTCCGACTCGGATACAAACTTGACGCTGCGGCTGGGATCGTAGAATAGTTGGAAACTGCGCTGCACGTCGTCCACGGACACCTGCTTGGCACGTCGCTTGGCTGAGACGAGCTGTGAGGTGCTAATGAGATTGCTGGCGTAGCGGAGGCCAGCCTCTTGGCCAATCTTGGTGAGAAGAGCGAGCGCGTCGGTTGAGATATCAATCTCCTCCTCCTGCGCGCGAATCGACAAGATCTGTTTGATTTCGTCGACATTGTAGGCATGTGTGTTGATGATGACGACGCGGTCGAGGAAGTCGATGGGCAGGCCGTGCGGGCTGCGGTAGTTTGTGCCTCGGATGCGCGAGAGCCCCCGATTGCTGGCCATGATGATGACGGGCGCCAAGTCGTCTTCCAGCGCGCGGTTGATGTACGAGAAGCATTCAATGTCGAGCATGTGAACCTCATCGACGAAGAGCACGCCGGGCACGATTTCCGCCTTGCCCTCCTCCTTCCATTCACCGACCTTGGTGTTGATCTGCTCCCGGATCTCGCTTCGGATCTCGCCCGTGTCGCCGGAGAAGAGCGCCAGGAATCCCTGCGTCCTTGAGTTGATGACATCGATTTCGTGCAGAGTGACTGTGTGCACCACTTCTTTGCGTTTTTGCAATTCTCCATCTGGGCACTGCAGGAACTTGGTGTCGACGCCCATGGCATCGTAGTCGCGCGAGCGCGCAAACGAACGGCCCAACTTGGTGATCTTTCCCGATGACTTATCAATCGAGATGATGTCTCCAGCCATGACGCGCTCCTTTGTCATGGCGTCAATCATCTTGCTCCCCATGTCGTACACGGCTTCCATGTCGGTCGTCTTGATGGTAAGTTTGCCCTGCTTCGTCGTGCCCGTGACGCTACGATCAATTTGTATCTCCACCACCTCTCCCTCCATGATTTCGCTTTCTTCCTTGATCCGAACGCCAATCGACTTGCGGAAGGCTTGCGTAAGCGCCTCCGTCTTAGACATTTCCAGTGAAAAGATCTCCGACGACGCGAGCGAGGTAAAGGGAACATCGGGGCCAAGAGATTGCGCCATGCCCATGGCAATAGCTGTCTTTCCGGTGCTGCAAAAGGGGTGAAGTAAAGCGTCAGCCTTCGTGGCCAGAAATTTAGACGGCGCAAGCGGACGAGCCTACCTTGGAGGACCTGCAATCAGCACTGCGCGGCCAGCAATCTTGCCCTCTTTGATCATCTGCAGAATCACCGCCGCAGCCTTGCGAGCCTTTTCTTGGCCCACGAGACCTTGTGAGGTAGCCCGGGGTTCCAGACTGGTGGCATCGACTCCGAGGCCACGAATGTGCGAATGGGCGGCAATCAGGTTGAGACCGCGAAGGTCCTTGGTTTCGGACACGGTCATCAATGGCTGTAGAAGAGAGGCATTAGCTTTGAGGCATGCAATATACACACACCAGATGGCCGATGCCAGAGCGGAATCAAACACTTACTGACGCCATAATTGCGGATGTGCCTTGCAGAGTACCGTGGAGTTGGCAACAGATGATGAGACGCGATGAGCAATTCAAGAGCAGCAGAAGGCTTCACCAGCCTCGCGCTGCGTCTCTCAAAATTGCCCGCGCGGCTTTGGCTCAGCGGGGCGGCGGCTGCGCTTGTTGTAGCAGGCCCACAAAAAAAAGGCCTACAGGCTACGAGTCACGACTCACGACTCACGAGACTACCCTGTAGGTAGAACCGCAGAAAAAGGATGAAAGGACTGAAAGAATGGCGGAACTTATCACGTTCCCTTCGTGAGTTGGGCTTACGACTTTCAGGCTGAGAATCGCGATTGGTTCCATCAGTGCAAGCCACTGAAAATACAACTTCGAATCCTTTAAAGGAAAGACAGAGTTGGTACGAAACCGCGATTCCAGTCAGACTGGCGTTGCGAAAAGTGCCAACAATTGCGGTGTATCATGGGCCAAATGCCATTACACTATGTACTTCTCATCAAGCTGCAACACGATGGGCTGTATATATGTGCCGTGATCTGTAGTGACTCGTGAGCCTCCGGACCACCAAAGAGATACATCCTCCGTAGGCTCTCTATGCTACAAGTTCAACAACATGTCTCAGATGATGAAGTGCTACATATCTCCAGGCTCCAACAGAATTGAGAGCATCAAGCCAGCCGATCGACTACATATGTACATTGTTTTTCTTTGTATTCGTTTGTAGTTGACTATTGCTTGCGCAGTGTGACATTTGCAATAAAGCTTTGCGGCGTGGCTCTCACTTCTTGCTCAGGCTGTGTCAATTGTGCTTACACGTAGAGGGGCGCTCCGTGTGTTTCTGCGATCCCTCATCCCAGGACCCATCGCGAGCGTCGACCTTGACTATGTCAAAGTTCGTCTTGAAGATGATTGGCCATCGACACAGTCAGTGCTAGAGGCCATAGACTCTACCTATGTACTCACTGCTCAGAGAGCCCAAAGGTTTTGGTGAGTCAACAGTCATTATTGAAGATTGCTTGGCGGCCGACGAAATTCGCCCATCGCCGTGCGAGCTTGGACTTGAGCCTTCCTTGGTTTAGGAGTGCGGAGTACCTACGGAGTACGGAGTACCAGTGACAGAAATCAGAGTTTGTCGCGTCGATTGGTGCTTGGTAAATACTTGCCCAGGAGTCTCAAGGCGCGCAAACTTTTAGCGCACGCTCAAGCTCGACTCGATTGTTGCTTCCAGAGTTGCTTCTATGGTTGCTTCTATGGTTGCTTCTATGGTTGCTTCTATAGTTGCTTCTAGAGTTGCTTCTATGGTTGCTGGGCCGAGCTTTCGCACCAAGAGCTTGTTTTCGTACCGCCCGTTGAGCCACTGGCCATGAATGCAGACTGCATTTTCCATAAGACTGTTGGAACTTGGACAAGCTGTTGTCGCGTGTGTCCACAAATCTCTGCCAACCGCTGGCTGACATAATATCACCTCTTGGCTCAAACCTATTGCTATTTGATTTGTTGGTTATTATCAAATCAACCTTTGCCGAGGTCTGCCGGCTGCCAAGGGCGCAAAACGAGCGTCAACATTGGTCGGCAACGGCTCAAACGAGATTAATGGACCGTCGACGGTCCTCGGGCGATATGCGGAAGCCGCCGTTTCGCAGAAGCCCTTCCCTGGAAGACCGACGATGGGGGCCCGACAGGCGCCACGATATCTATCCCATTCACAGCGACGGTCCTCGAAGCAATGACGATGTCTACCGGGGCGGCGACTATCGCGACTACAGACGTTTCGACGACGACCAGCGACCTCCGATCCCGACTGGCCCACGGAGTCTTCAGCCACTGTCGAGAACCATACTTCATGACAGAAGTAAAAGGCCGAGTAAGTCGCATCTTTGCTCCTTCCTACTCTTTATTCCCGTAGCACCTGATGTCACTTCTTCACCCTCATGCGCTCCCTCGTGTATCATGGTATCATGCGCTGCGTTGCTCTACTGCTACTTGGCCAAGCTAAACAAAATACTCTTCTCCAGTCTCACCACCACCGACAACAATGCATCAGGCGGGCCCGGCCAGAAGCAACCCAGCGCGCGACTCGGAATTGAAAGACTTGGCGGAACTTTTGTGTGACAAGATGTGGTGGCGTGTGCAATGCGAGCACGAGAAGAAGAGGGAAAAGAAGCTGACTGCTGATCGAGAACGCTGTCCGCCCAGCAACACTGAAACCGCCCACTACTCAGAGGTCTTGCAGCAGCAGATAGAGCAATGCCAGAAGGCAAGGAAGATATTCGCAGACCGCATGAACATGGCCGAAGACAAGTTCATTGCAGGCATTGCGCAGCTCGTGGAGGGATACGCCCCTGGCATGCTCCCTCCCTCGGGGCTGGCACGCAGCGGTGTGCGAGACGAGGAGTTTGACGCCAGGTTGGATAATCTCCGCAAGGCTCTCGAAACGTCGGTCAAGCAACGGATACAAGAAAATCGAGAAATCAAGAAAGCCGCGGCGTCTACTTCCGCCAACCTGTCTACTACCTCTGCTGGTCAGTTCAAGCTGCAAAAAGAAACGGATGAGCTGAAGAAGAGTCTGCAGTCGGAAAAGCAGCGCAACGACAGCCTAGAGAAGAAGCTTCAGGACATGGAGCAGAGGTTGAATAGCATGAGTGAGCAACAAGATAAGCTGGCTCAAGACACGGCTGCCAACAACCTCTCTGGCAAGAATAAGGCCGAAGACTCTCACAAGATGTCACAACTGATGCAGAAACTGGACAACATCTCCGTCAACACCATCACAAGGCGGGAACTGAAGATCGCTCTGGAAGACTTTGATGAGGTGGTAGCACCATCGCTGGATGATGCTTCCCCCACAGATGGGCCAGAGGTTCAGTCATTGTCAAACGGCAACAGAACGAGGCAGTACCTGCGCAACCTCTCCAGCGCCCTTGAAGAGATCAAGTCTAGTCTTGACTGGCAAAACGGGAGCGAGCCCCCGCAGTGCATCGCAGACTTGCAGGCCCAAGTCAGCAGCTGCACAGATTTGATACAGTCGACTTCCAAGCAAAGCGAAGCCATATCCGAATCTCTCAAGGCCCTCGAGGCGACCATGTGCGCCTTGCAATCCGCGAGACAACAAACCGAGAGCCAGTCGCTGCTGCATGCACTACCTGAACGACCACCACAACCAACATCCACATCCACAACAACGGCACACTTACCACCCCCACCACCACAACAACCATTCATCGCCGGCCATGTAGTAACCCAACAAGATCTCGACGATCAGTTGACGAAGCTGTCAACCGAACTCACGGAAGCTAGTCGAAAGAGAATAAAACGGAGGTTATTAGACGTCGCCGAAGAGTTTGGCGGGTTCGCCGACAAGGAGCGTGACCAGCGCAAGGAGCTCGCCAAAAAAACAGACCTCGCCATCGACCAAGCCGACCTCGCTTTCGACAAAGCCGGCCTCGCCTTCAGCAAAGCCGAGTCCCTAGGCCGCGGCCTCGAAGAGTTCCGAGTATACGTGCACGACGCGGTCCGTAGACATGATGAGCTCCAAGCAATGCTGCAGCAGCAAAACGAGAGCCTGGGAAGCTTTAACAATCGATTACAGGCTCTGGCAGGGGAGCATGATCGGAACCAGGAAGAGGTGGCGCTGCAGTTGCGCGTCATGAATACCTGGCAGAGCAACTTTACGACGAAGCCACTGTACAAGGATATTGTGGAACATATTACGCGGACGTTGCCGAATGGTGTGATCAAGCAGGTCGCTATGCTGAATTCGCGGTTCGGGGATTTGGAGAGGCAGTTGAAGGGGGGGGATGAGTCGGTTAAGAGGAGGAGGGTGCAGTAGTTGCTGTTGGTGTAGGCTGACTGAGCGAGTGAGCGAGTGAGTGAGTGAGTGAGTGAGTGAGTGGATGAGTGAGTGAGTGAGTGAGTGAATGAGTGAGTGAGGGACGGCTGAGGGCGAGAGTGTGAAGTGTGAAGTGTGAAGGCGGGGTGTGAGATGAACGATGAGGGCGGTGGCTTGATACCCCCATTGTGTTACGTACGGGTTATTATGACGGGGTGCGCTGCCGCGTTATCCTACTGTGTATGTACATATTACGAACTTCCACGCCTCCAGGGTTTCGGCCCTAGTTGGTACGCGATAGCTTTTGTGCACTGTTTTTGTGTAATGCTCTTTTGTTCAGATGGGGGTATGGTCAAGTTTAATGTATTGTGTACATAGTTCATGTGCTCTGGCGTCTATCGTCATTCTAAATTAGGATAGCGTTTGTGTTACCTCTTTTGTGTAAGAGGAACGTTCCGCTCATGGTGTCATGGTTACCGTGGTCGTAAAACGCTCGGTCGTGTAACGTGTTGTGCTGCGCTCGGGGCTTGGGCTCGGCTTAACGTATATACGTGATAAGTTGTATGTATGTGCTCATGTATCCGTCGAGCGTCCACTCACGTCTTGAATAAGACGCTGTGAAGAATCTTCAGCGCCAGAATGAAGCATACTCCTTCATACCTTCTTCAGTTATGCAAGAGAAGACAAGAAAAAAAATCTAAAAGTTCCTCTTTTCCTTAGGGAGTCCAGTCCAGCGAGATAGAAGAGCACAACATATGTTTTTATGTACATGAAGAAGAGCGACTACAGTCCATGAAAGAGATGCTTCAGAAACCATGCCTGGGTCAGGGTGGCTGTCTGAAGCATATCGACGTGTCACGTGGGGCGCAAGTATCATATCAATCGATGGTACGATACTCTGTATGTCTATCTTCGTACTTTGAAAGTGTTACCTGCATGAATTGAGAATGCCATCAATCTACCTTGCTATAGTGTTTCCTTCCTCCTTGCTTGACTCTTTCTTCGATGCCCTTTTTCCGTTGCATTCCTGGCAAATATGACTACAAAGTCCCTCCATGTAACGTTCAGTATGCTTACCCAAGAGATCGCCACTGTCTGCGAATTGATGAGCTTTTCCATTAATCTTGATGAAAGGAGCCTGTGTCTGACGGAGACATCATGAGACCTTCGTCACCCCCCTGGTACGCCTTCTGACTTTACCCCAGTTTCAAGGCATAACGTCCGACGAGCCTGAAGGTCAAGACATACATAGTACTGGCTGGACTGACGCGCGGTGTGCGACACAGAAAACCTAGGTGTCACATACGCACATGTTACACGTTTATGTATACAGACGGAGACATGTGTAGCTATTCACACAGACATCGATAACTGCATCGCACTGCCATCTAGGCCTGTATTTCATTTCGTGTGCTTCGTGTATAGACCTTGTCACGCTGAGCGCCATGCGCTGTGCTGTATATTTCCAGCCCCATCCATCCTCCAGCCCTGCCTGCCGCCAAACTCGTACACCCCAGTCCTACTGCGGTCCGCAGCGCGTCTTCCCCCGTCCAATATGGCATGGTGCACCTACTATGCACGACAGAACTCCGTGAGTTACATATGCAGCCTCCTTGGCTCCCTGGCCTCTGGCCCCCAAGCCTCCCGTCCCATGCAGCTTACCTGATGAAGGCCGCCGAACAACAAAAACGCCGTGGTATCAACCTGCTTTCGGAGCCCAAGAAAATGCCATGTTTACATTCTGTGAACAATAATAAAACAACCCGTGCAAGGGAATGAAAATGAATAGAACTGACGGTTAGAAGAAAGAAAGAGATGGAGGGGTGGTAAAGAACAAGGAAGAAGGAAGGGTTAAATAAAAAGGGTCACAAATTACCCCAAAAGAATCAACAGATTAGAGAAAGGGATGCAAAGAAGCAGAAAATAGGAAGAGGCCTCTCCTGCCCGTGTATGGAGGAGTTTCTGCCCGTGTACGTCCGTGTATAAAGTCTCCCGCCCATGCAGAGTCTCGCGCCCACGACAACAAGTCCAGAGTAGTCAACAGCGGCTCCAAGCTCCCATCTATCGACGCTCCATAGCCTCCGCCTGCAAAGCCAACGCCTTATTCTCCTGCAGAAGCTGCTCCAGCCAATCCGCAGCCATGGTCAGAGTAGTACTCTTACTAAAGCCACCGCCTCTCAGTCCGGGAACCAGCACGCCCAGGTCGTCAAAGCCTTGCTTGATAAGCGTACGCCGCTTTTGCTCGCTGCGAATATGATTCTCACGCTTCTGTTCCTCGGAAAGATTCTCGCGCGGGTGCTTCGCTGCAGCGATAGCGGCGCCAGACTTGCGACGTCGAGGACCACCCGCTGTTGTCGCTGTCGCGTCGGGCAGGGGCTCTGATCCGCTGGCAGTCCTCTCCGGCCTCGTCTTTCGCTTCCTGACAGACTTTGTGGAAGCGGCGTCATCGTCGTCGCTGGCGTGCTCTTCCTCGATGGTCGACCTTGGCACGTTTTTGCTCTTCCTCCTCTTTCTGGGAGGGGCTTTCAACTCTTCTTTTCGCGTCGTGTGAGTGTATCCGTCGTCATTGCTACTTGCGTCTCGGTTCCCGTTGTTGTTGACGGCGCTGCTGGGGCGGGGGTTAGTCGCGCTTTGATCTATGGCCAGGGAACCGAGAAGTTTCATCTGCTGCTGATGCATGGTTTCCACGGACTCCACGGCAGGCTCTGGTACGTACCCCTGGACATCGGTAAATCTAGCATCGGAACCCCATTGGATATCGCCCACAGCAGGCTCCGGGTGGGTCGCCTTTTGCTGCTTCGATCCAAACATCCATCCCGCGAGTGAGTGCTCGGTTTCGGCAACCTGGCTGCTTCGTCGAGTCTGCTCTTTGAACTCCTCGATGGGCTGATGTTGGAGGTGGACCATAGGAAACGGTGCACTCGAGCGACGGCCATTACTCTCGCTGTCTCCAATGCTGCCGTTCTGGCTGCTGTTGCCTAACGATTGGCCATTACGGGCCCGTGAGCCGTTTCGGAGCAAAGTCGCCGCCGCGTTGAGCACGTCGTCAGAATGTTGCTGATGCTGCGACGATTGGAAAGTTTGTGGTTGAGTCTGTGATAATGACGGAGTCGGATGCATCGATGGCGCGATATCAGGAGGAGGGGGAGGAGGTGGTGGCGGCGGCGGCATCATGCTTGAGCCAGTCGACAACATTCGCGATACATCGTTTTGTTGGTCATGGGAGAAGCCAAAGTCTCCCGCGGTAGGGTCCTCTTGCGACCCAAAAGAGGTGGACGAGCCCATGAACTGGGGCGGAAGGTCGAGCCAGGCGTCGCTAAAGTTGAGGCCTTCGCCAAACGAGGGCATGTTGTACTGGTTGGACGTCATATCTTGAAAGAAGCAGCTGAGGACCTTGCTATCCGTCTCTGTCAGGAGGGGAGCCCCCGGCGCAGGATCAGGTGCGCCATCAAAGAGGTTCTCTTGCGAAGTATCTACGGAGTCTGGAGAAGAGGGGCAATCGGCGGAGAGGTCAGTATGACGACAGCGCGCAAGTCGCATGGTCCGGAGACGACCATGAGGGGTTCATTGTGTACATACAGCCAAACATGAGCAACGCATCGGATCCAGGCCGTGAAGAAGCCATCCTGGGAGGGCGCTGCACTGCCAGCATGAGGAGCGCAGTTTATCGTGTCGGCGAGCTTGACCCGGCAGGTTCGTGCGGTCGACGGATTTCCGGCCGGCCGGGTGCGTCGTGGCGATAATGCAGAGACGAGCGAGACGGGGGTATTGCAGATACCCAGGAAGCCTCTCGTCCTCCAACAAGTCACTGGCCTCTATAAGGGAGGTGCTCGAAGAACGACAGGAGAGTGTCGATACTCATTCCTCCCAAGTTTGTCGCATTCACAATATCAGGCCGCCGGGGAAATCCGGGGTATTAGGCAGTATGAAGAACGAATCTCGGTGACAGTTTGGAGTTGGGAGTCGGGACAAATTGGCGCGATAGGTTGTGGGGGGGTGGGCGCGCTGGAAGCAAAGAAAGATGAGTGGAATGACATTGGCATGAGCGGAGGTGGGGCCATAGGCTCTTTTGAGCTTTTACCTTGTTGCGATTGTCTTCACAGTTCACTGCACCAATTTCCAACATCCACGACGGGGGACCCTTCAAGTCTTCAAGTGCCGCGTCTGGGCGTCTCTGGGCGCCTGTGGCCCCTGACCGAGTCTCCGATTCAGCGCGATTCAGCGCGATTCAGGCTTCAGCACCAAAGCCTACACCACAGGCAGCCTGCAGCCACCTTCACCCTCCCCCCCTTCCTAATCTGCGCTAACGATGCACCAAGGCGTGTAACTGTTGATGAGGACCGACACGCTGGAAACGTCATCTGGAAGCAATTGCTGATAGGTATGCTCAAGCCGCTCAACTACCCAACCTACACACATAACCCAGACTCCGTCACGGCGTCAGGGCAGAATTTAGACAAAGCAACACGCCTTCTTCCTCATTCTTCGCCTGCGCCACGTCGCGATGCGAGCTCTTGACTCTTGACTCCGTCACAGTCGCGTCTCCCGTTTGCCACGCCACGCGCCCAACTACACGCCCCCGCCGGCCAGGATCTATAGTCCGTGGGTGTATCGCAATAATACCTCCCTGGAATCTACGGCCGTACTCCGTATGTAGGTGGTAGCGAGCTTCGGGATTGCGTCCTGTCTCGTCTTGCACCGACGGATGCCTAGGAGAGGGTGTGTGATTCCATCAACGTTTCCCCCGTATGTAATGCCTGCAATGTGCATTGTATGTGCATTGTGTGCCCCGGGTTACAGTGGGGGTTCCATTCATATACATACATACATACATATCCGACAATCACATGTCAGCGGAGCTTGTCGGTTATATTCTCTCCTTCTCGGCCGCACAGCACAGCAAGCAAGAATATGTAGATAGGTAGGTTACAGGTATATTCACAGTGCACACGAAGCAGAGAAGCTTGCTTCCAATCCGTTTTGTTCCGATACTTCACCTGTGTGGCGCTTCGGCCGCCCGTGCCTGGATGCCGCGTGGCTCTTTCGTCATTTGCGCAGCATCAAGCAGCCCACAGCGTGTTGACGGACGCTGTGGGAAACGTGGCAAAGCAATCCCCGCTTTGTACGTCCAGTGAAACCAAACATTCCCCCGCCCGTTTCCCCTCTGCGTTCCTTGATCATTGATGACTTGTCTGACGACCAGCTCCGCTGAATGCCTGCAATATCTGGACTCACTGTCACGAATGGCGTTTCCTATGACCGACTTGATGACACTAGTGACCAGACAGGCAGGTTGGACTAGCTAAATCTCCGGTTCCTCGAATTCGACTCCATGAAAGCCCTAGACCAGGAGAAAGCCTCAGTGCTAGTTCCGACTTCCGAACGCCGCTTACAGGTCCCTTGCGGTCCCGCTATAGTCGCGCCGCACACTGGCAATTTGGAATATAAAGTGGCTGCCGTGGAAAAGTGTGAATGGCCTCGATCTGAGCCTCAATAACTAGGAGAAGGCCGGTTCGGGACGAGGCTGGCTGAATGGCGCGATGACCGGCGGCGCCGCAGGTGGTGGGAGAAGCAAACTTATGATGGGCAACACACTCTTTAGCGATCCCCCAAACTATTAACCATAAACGATTTGGCTTGGACATTTCACGCTTAGCCGCGGTAGTAAATTATGCTCCGTACGTATATAGCGCGTGAAAGGCTATGTACGCTATTCCTCTCACGAGTGACGAGTCTACGACTTGGACCAGTTCCATTATGTAGCATTGTACGGAGTATTATCCGCCCTTTTGAACGGCTCCGGGCTTGTACGGAGTATGCTGATATATACAGTAGAAACTCGTTATAACGATGCTGCTCTGTACGCCTCCGAGCATCGTTATATCGTGAATATCGTTGATCTGAACTGGGTCACAGTCGTCACATGATGCATACCCTATACAGAAACGCTGTATTTTTTCAGGCACAAATTCCATAATACAGCGCATATGTCGCTGGAAAAAACTAAAGATAAACGTCTATTTTCTTATTTGTGCTATCCTCTAATTGAATCCAACTCATCAGTCATATCTGGGATTGAATGAGGGAGGATATCGACTTGGACCGTGAAAGCAAAGGTCGTTTTTGGAAGCATACACACACATATAATCGAACTCGCAAATGCCTTCAATGGTGTTCCATCAGATATCGTGTCATTTTTGCGAAACTCGCCAGTGTTGGAACGGATCCGCAAGGTATAACAGTGTACACGTGTACACCGAGGGGGTGGCCACCATATAAAAAGGATATTTCACTAATAGCTTATGTTCTCAAGAAAGGGTGAGGTGCGCGTGCGGGGAACGCGGGCTTCATGGTGTTGAGCCCGCCATGCCCACCAATCCGCACGCGGTTCACATCTCCTGGAATATCCGACGATATTCCGTGTTGCGCGATTCCAACAGCCAGCATCACAGAAGCGTGGCAGCAACCTCGAAAGCATCTAAAAGTCGAGTGCGGTGCTCGCATTGGCCCTACCACAGCAGGTCTCTCGTAGAGTTGCTTCCATCGGACCGGGCAAGCAAAACACGCAATACCTAGGTATATGAGCCCATCTCGCGACAAGCTCGGTGATCAATCGAACTCCGAAGTGTCTGAAGGAATTTTGAAGGAATCGCTGATTTGTCTCGGCGAGATTGCTGTTAGTGCATACTGGAAGATTAGATCGTTCTTTGGTTTCTTATTATTTATCATGTAAATACACTAGCTAGGTCGGCCTGAGCTTGCCCAGTTCCTAGAGCCTCTACATGATGACCCAGAGCAAAAACCCTAGGACAGGGAGGAAAACCTCTATGCTATCGTGGGGTTGTGCATCGGGCCGATTTGGTCCGACCGCGGTTCCTATCACACACTTGAAGTTTTTCCGCTCGCCAGTGATAGGCGCGGCAGTCGCTGGATGGTGCGCTGGGAAAGAAAAGAAAACCCCCACTCCTCCCCATGATATGTATATGCCTCATCAGTCCTGGACAGGGTCCGCTGCGGCTTCTTCTTCTCACGTCTCTTTCAACTCGGTCGCGAAGGAAAATTGTTGTATGCGAACCAGAAGTGGTGCAAGCTTCGGGCTGTCCAGGGCCGTCCTTAGGTCGCGGCGGTCGCGGAGGGGTGCAGCTGCGCAAAAGTCGGGCAGTCCAGAATGACTGGTAGTGGTCTTCAGTTCCTTCCCAGCACTCGCACATGGGTGAATCCACGTCTGGTACCTTGTGGTGTGTGGGTGTGTTTATTAATGAGGTTGTGGGCCGCGGGCCACCGGTGACAATGCAGTGAATGCACAAAGCAGCACAATGCACAAAGCAGCACAATGCACACACGGCACGGCACTGCACTGACAAAGAATATATGTATGTACCCAGGTACCTAGACATACGTAGTTGTCAGTGGCGGTTTCGCGAGATTCGTCAGCTTCAACCTCCAGACGTCCATGTACATCTTGGCCCTGGTCCGGTCTGGTTGACTCGCGCGGCCGGCCATCATGGCTGGCATCTCGCGCACCCGCACTGCGATCCTCCCGCTGTCGTCCATCCCATCGGCTTTGCGGCCTCTTATCCGCGCCTATCTCCTGGGATACGCCTCCGCGGTCCTCCCGCGCCTGTCGACCCTGTTCCTTCAGCATCTCGCCCGCAGGAAGCCTAGACGACCGGACTATACGCTGCCGGACACGCACAATGACGAGAGTTTGTACGTCTCATGCCAACATGTTCTCCGGACGGCCTTGCATCCGTACCAATTTCCCGCATTTTGCGCGGTCCTTGTCGGCGGTTCAACTCTGTTACAGGTATGGCGTTACCCAGTTTGCGTGAATTATGTGCATAGGCTTTGTAGATGTAAGGTCTGATATGTATATATCTGCTAACATCATGGAATCGTCAGGCACTTCTGAGCAAAGTAATAGCCCGTGCGGCCACCAGACTTGGCAGCACTTGGCAACTCAGGTGCGTGTTCACGTACATCTATTCATCGGCCTCATGGCCAGTCGGTTGCTCACGTAGCTAACGTTGTGCCTCGCCCATGAGCAGATTTACGCGATCACTGGCCTCCTTCATCGCTGCATGGTGCAGTCTCAAGCTATTGCAGGCGAATCGCTCCTCGCTGAAACGTCGCCGCGCTGCCTCATTAGCCAACACTCGGTATACACAGGCCGATCCTCAGACCGGGCGTGAGCTCGCGGGGCGGACCATGGATTTGACCTTGTTCGCTGCCACGCAGGCTGTCGATGTCATCATCGGTGAACTGTGGGCACGACACAAGGCGAGGCGCCAACGTGCTGGAACATGGACAAAGGTACCATTATCCCCTCTTTCACCTCTCTGTCTATCTTCTCCCTGCACGACTTGGGCGTATAGATGACTCCAGCATGAGAAAGAAAGAGAAACACAGCAAAGAAAATATCTGTGGAATCATCGCTAACTCAGCCAAGGCCGAGACCGTCATTTCCACGATGACCGACCCCGTCTCCTTCGTAACCTCATGCGCCCTCATCATGTGGTCCTGGTTCTATCGCCCAGACGCTCTCCCCCGCACATACAACAAATGGATTACCTCAGCCGCCCACGTAGACATCCGCCTCATCGAAGCCCTCCGCCGCTGTCGAAACCGCGACATCATCTACGGCAAAGAAACCGGCCAAGCACCCCTCCTTGGCTCCCTGTCCACGGAACACAAGCTCCCCTACGAATGGGGCGATCCAGCCAGGTGCATCCCTTTCCCCTGCGAAGTCGTTCACATGGGCAGAGGCCCCTCGTGTGAAAACCACGCCTGGCGACGATTCTGGCTCTCTTGGACATGGGCCATGCAGACGTACTTGCCCCTCGCTCTGGTATTACACCTTCGCAACCCCAGCCGGCGGAGCGTTACGATCAAGACGGCTATCACAGTGGTTCTCTCCGCGTGTCGCTCCTCCGCCTTCTTGGGCGCCTTTATCGCCCTGTTCTACTACGGGGTGTGTCTCGGCCGCACCCGCCTGGGACCGCGTCTTATAGGCAAGGATACCGAGAGTCGGCAGCGCCTCGATGGCGGATACTGCGTCGGAGCGGGCTGCTTCCTCTGCGGGTGGAGCGTGCTCATTGAGACGGCGCGTCGGCGGAGGGACATGGCGCTGTTTGTGGCTCCGCGTGCCCTTGCGACTTTGTTGCCGAGGCGGTACCCTGTTGAGATGCAGTGGCGCGAGACGCTTGTCTTTGCGGCGAGCACGGCCGTAGTTTTTACGTGTGCGATGGAGAAGCCGGGGAGGGTGAGAGGCATGTTGGGTGGGATACTGGCCGTGGCGATGCGGGGGTAGATCTTGTGGCAAAACGGCCCGAGAGGGAGAGGACTTTGTGTTTTACGGAATTGTCTTTGAGGGAAGAGGTCCGCATGGGATTGAATTGACCAGTATGACTTTGGTCGCCTAGATGTCATTACCATTATGCGGCTGTCTTGGCCAGACATGCTTTTTTGAGGGTGTGAGATGCACTGGACGGAGGGGTCATGGGTGGTCTGGCCTGGGTACCTGTCTGTGGACTTTGAAGAAATTGAGCAAATGTGGCGAACGGAACTGTACTCCTGCCTCTGAGTTGCAAAGACGATGCGCGCTTGTATTCATCCAGGGATACATAGGTTACCTGTCATACATACATTATCGTACCTTTTTGTCGGAATCGCTGACCAAGGCAACAGTGTCATATGATCGGATGCACAGCCGTCACAACATTGTAGGATAAAGGGTCTCCCCCCTTTATCCCTCTTGCCTCACTTCCTAATTAGAACAGACACGTTGAATATTACTAGTACATTTGGTGACGAATGCATGCATTGATATTTATTTGCTTACCCTGTTTATCCCAACACTTTTCCTAATGAAGTTTGTTATGCACCTATAGTCGTAGACATACTAAGTCATGCATGAGCCACCTCTTCCCATCTATTCTAGTGTTTGAGAAACCCCCCTACACGTGATATAGGTATAAATCAACGCCCGCCCATCAAGCCATCATGGTCAAAATGGATGACACTTTATCAAAAAAGCAAGAGGAGGGAAGAATAGGGGTAATCTACACAGTGCATGGGAACATCCCATCTATGGATAAGACATGTCATTGTAGGCGGCAAGCCCTCTGCTCACCAGGAACGCCAGGGTGAATGAGTCATGTCATGTGTACACGCACGTGTAATATCAGTAGAGTAACGTTCTAAAATGCAGTTGGCGCGAAGCTGTGCCAAATAATACAGTAGACCCTATGTATCACAAGCCTCATCAAGAGGACGTGATGCCTGGAATATGAGGCTGCTACCAACCAACAGTTTTGACTTTGAAGCCTCTCTGGAGTGCATGTTCAGCATTCCGCATGGAGCTCCGAACAATCATCCACAGAAGGAATGTCGCGGCTCCATATCAGACTGCCACGGTCGACTCAATTGGACCCGTTCAATGATCTGATTATGCGAATTCTTGCAAAGTCTTTATCGCGATAATGGTGCCGCTCTCGCGAAGGCTCGTACTCCAAGAAAGATGGTACAGTGGAATCAAGACTAGCTGTGTCTTTGCATGCGATCGTGGCTAGCGGCGCCCGTCTGCGGTTGCGAGCGTTGGACTCAGAAATACGCAAGAGTTTGACTGCCCTGTCAACATTGTAGCGTCGAATTCAGAAAGAGTCCAGGAAATGAGAGGTATCGTTTCACTTTTGGGCAGCATGACCACGGCTCGTCTCGCATGTTCATCGCCTTCGAACGCCAGTCTAGAGTGAAACTGCGAGAAGGACAGAATCGTTCGGCCTGAGGACTGATGAAATTCTGTGAGAGACGTCGAATATGGTTCTTCATACTTCCATGAGAGACTCATTTACAATGATAGAGTGACGATCAAGCTTGACGAGCTCGGTGGCCATACGCTCAGGCCTTCATCAATGAATTCCAGTGTTGCAACTTGCAACCTCAAACACCGCGTGTTGGAAACCGTTGCTCAAATTGCGTAGTCTAAATACCGAGCCACTCAGCGGGAAAGGCCTTCATAAGTTTTGGAAAGTCTGTCGTGAGACGCACAGCGAATTCGCTGAGCTTGGTGAGCCATGGGGACCGTCAGTGCAACAAGGGTCAGAGAGCAATCACACACCTGCAGCATTGAGGCATTGCGACAAACATTCGACAAGTGGTGAACAAGTCCGGTCAAGCTGCGATAAGCACAATGAAATTCGTCAGTTCATGTCTTGTCTGACCATGGATCTCCTTGACCCCTTTTCCTCGTTTCTTCCGACAGACTTCATGCTAACTTATGGACACAGACCTGTGAAGTTGTCAGATTTACTGCGTAATTGTGACGGACGATGATTATTCGAGTAAATGTTGATTGTATTGTCATTTGATGGATTCTGATCATGTCTTGTCTAATAATAATGGAAGTGTGTCGCCTTGGCCATTGGCAACTTCTGTCGGATACCAGGAGCGCTGAGGCCGTACGCGCTAAAAGGTAAAACAGGTTACCAAGCATGACTGAGGTTCTACGAGCTACTTTTTTGTACATGATGTGAAGCTATGTTTGAGGCCAGTTGAAGGAACTTGGACAAGACATGATCAGAATCCGTCAAATGACAATACAATCAACATTCACTCGAATAATCATCGTCCGTCATAACTACGCAATAAATCTGACAACTTCACAGGTTTGTGTTAACGGAAAGCGAATCATGCCAAATTTTCGTCTCGATTTTGTGCCATTGGGTTGGCTGAGTTAGCAACAATGGCCAACCTCTGAGCTCAAGACAAACGCGACGTCGCTTCGCCATTGCAGGGGTTCCATGACGAAAGTTTTCTTTTCGCGAATTGCCTTGTTTCTCGAAATGGGCAGTCAGCAGGGAGAGGCTCTTTTCGCACTGGCACGCACAGCTCGAGTTTTGGCTTGGCTTCGTACCATTGAACTTGGGACGAAGAGCCATGTATAAATTCCTCGATTGTTTTCCTTCGTTTTGGCACATCAATTCAACTTAGTCCTGCTCTTTTCTTTTCCTGGGGAAGTCGTGCTGTGATCCTGTGAGGATTGTTGTTCTTTCAGTCTACGCTGTGGCGCTTCGTTCCTGTAGGTACCTCCTAAGGTATTTCCTGTGCTGGGCCTTCTTCATTTTTGTCGGTTCCATGGGAAGACGCTGCATCTGGTGTTTCAACGAGGCCAAGTTATGAGATGGCTGGCTCCGCGAGTGTAGAGTCCGCATCAGCTGCTTGCCGTCGATTTCCCACTCATCCTGGACAATGCGACTCGCAACTCGCAGACGCGTCTGCATAATTGATGAACTGAACCAGCTCAACAAGAGCTTAGAGCCCTGTCTCTGAAAAGTCCAGAGCTGTCGCGAAACTTCATGAGAAAGGGTTTGCCTCCGGCCCACGATTAATCCCTCATGGAGTACACAGGTTTCTCCCGATGGGTAAGTAGATAAGTCGGCGGCGATACACTTGACTGGATGCCCGAGACGTTATCTGAGTAATGTTTTGACAACAGGTTACCATCATCACAACCCACTGGCGTCTCACTGGATTCTTCAGCTAGCTTTTTTGTGGCTGCCAAGATCGTCACTCATGGCCTCCTCCAGCTGCCTCTTGATCTTCCCCCCTGGAACCGATGTTTAGATTTCGACGACCTTCGCCATCCTTGGTAGCCCATGGTCACATCATGTACAGAATATACGTGTATACAGGACATTGCAAAATCCGCCGCCCAGGAGCTTTCGCTGGCTACGGAGACTGTGGGATGCTCTGCTTCAGTAAGTATATGTAGTTATATTGCTCTATGCGGAGGACATCTTGGCAATGTCAGAAACCCGTCCCATTGATGTTGGGCCGCATGTGATAACGCTCCAGCCACGCGTTGCCCTGCCAAAAGAAGTCCGACGACAATCATGTGTCCGCTCGCACCGTTCACGGTTGCCCTCACCATCGGGATTGTTTCAAGAGAATCTAATGCCATATATACAGCAAGGAGTCGCGAGCCAGCCACACTGTAGCGCATGCCCAAAATCCGAGCTTCAATATAATTCGATATCTGGGCTCCTTGTTTCACGTCGCTCGCTGCACAGCGTGAGAAGGACTGTGCAAGTATTTATGAAAGATTGTGGAAATACTAGGATCCTTTGTCGCTGCCTACCTATTTTGCGGTCAAGCAGGTCAAGAGATTGCTGGCCCCTGATATTATGGAGTAACGCAAATGTGCAAATGAAGCCGCGGTAGGATTTAGAGTTATGCAAAGTCACCCAATCATCCGGTCACTCGGTATTCAACTGTACAGCGTCCAACAAATGATGTCAAAGCATGCTGCTGTAAAGTTCTACCGAGTTCATGGCATGTAAACGCCTCCTTTGCCCTACACCCTCAACCAGGAGCATATCCCCAAAACAAACATACACGTCAAGATATCCGACCGCACCGTCGTAAAAATCTGCCCATACTTTAACCCCACACTCAGATACCCCTTGAACGGCTCCGGAACGAAGCCCACAACCGTCCACACGAACCCCGGTGGTGGCGCTCGTCCCTTGTCAAGAAAGAACCTCGTAGTAAGTAGCACAGCTTCCGACGTGGCAAACATCCAGAAGAACAAGCGCTTCTGTCGCTCAGTCTCGTCATCCGGACCAACCACTCCATGCTGCCGGATGGCCAGCGCAGCGGTGTCTCGCTCCAGCTTGGTACCGGAGAAGTTCGTGAAGAGGGTGAGATAGAAGCCCAGGCTGAGAGCGACGAGGGCGTGGATCAAACGCCATATTGTGTGGTAGGAACTCGTTTGCGTGGAAGGCTGTTGTTGGCCGGGCATGCCCATCATGGGGGGCATGCCGGGAAAGGGAGAACTTCCAGGTGCGCCGCCTGCAGCGCCCATCATTTGGGCCATCATCTTCATCATGGGATCTTCTTCCATGTTGGGGATGCCGCTGGCGCTGACGCCTGAGCCTGAGCCTGAGCCTGAGCCTGGTGTGCCTGGGGTGGACTGGCCGGGGCGCTCGAAGCCGAGCATCATCTGGCGAAGCTGGGCTTCTGAAATGGTGGGCTCCGAGCCAGTAGCGGAAGTGGCCTTCGGCTCGTAGTAATGCTGCGAGATGTCGACTTCGTCGGGGTCAGCATGGGTTTGGGCCGCCTTCGGTGACGTCGTAGCCGTGGCGGCTGGCTCTGCTGAAACAACAGGCGCAGCTTGTTGAGTGTCTAGAGAAAAAGATCAGATGTGCTCGGTTTGCTGCCTGTGTAATTTTTTGCTGTCACGTCCATCCACCACAACTCACCTCCCACGACTCGGCCGCCGAGGCCAGTAATCTTGTTCAGTCTGTCGGCGCCGCCAGACTGTAATTTGGCATTTCTGCGCTCCCGGCGGAGGCGCGCTTGCTCGGAGGCTCTTTGGGCGGCGGCATTGCTGGCGGACGAAGCCGCATCGGCGTGCTCTGTCATTGCGGCTGGTTGGCTGAGGGAGCTTGGCGACGTTAAGAATCGCGCAAAGGCGAGACGGGAAAAAGGCGACCTTTGGTTGGTATCTCCATTGCACTCATGTAGGTACATAGGTACCTTTGTACATACTGGTTCGTACCTGTCCAGTGTCTGCACGTCGAGCTGCGACGCGATTGGCCGCACCCCTGTCAGTGACCTGGTCTTGAAGTGAGCCTCTGGACCACCGATAGGTATATACATAGGATACGCCATGCGGCCTGCGCCATCCAAAAGCTTCCAACTTCCGAGTGTAAATTGAGTTGTCAATGCCTCTCTGCGCAAGTCGATCAGGGATCTGAATTCCTTCCATTCGGCCTGGGCCTATAGCCAGGGTATTCTTTGTACCAGGATTCGACCAAAGAACATTAATGGGCCAGGGTTCTCCGGGTTCGTCTCAACTTAGCAATGTACGTATGACTCACGAGAGGCATGCTTTGTCAGGCTGCCTCTAGTTACGCTCCAGATGTTATGTAAAGTTATTGATGCCGATGGTGTAGGTATATGCACATAAGCTCATTAGGTCTGCCACGCATGGCCATGGACCATCATAACTCACCCCGTCGGGTCTCGCCGTCACATATGTATTCGTATGAACGAACCCCGGCACCAAACCTGACCTAGGCACGGTTGTGCCTCCTGATTTTTGTTAGAACGAGCACAAGAGCTACGATCAGTCTTGTACCTACATATATGGCAAGCATCTCCTAGCTCTTTGAATATCTAGAGTCACTATGAAGCCATCTCGCGATGGCGACGAAGGATAATACCTACATACTATCGCCGCGTAGAGCCACAAAAGGGGCAATTAGCTAATAGGGCCTGAGACACCTGATGGCGAATTCTGCGCTGGACGTACGGATAGTCCGTTCGATCTTCATAAGACGATGCCCATGTAGGTATTCATACATGTCCCCTCTCTTGCCCGGCTCACCGTCCCTTGGCAGGACCGATAGAGATTTTATGCACATAGTAATTAGATAGCTGCTGTCCAATACTCCGTACGGGTAGGTTCCTTTCACAACCATGTTCTCGGTATTCAATATCCTGTCTGCCACTACCCACAATCTCTGCGAAATGAGACTCGAATTCGACTAAAACGAAGAGTTCATCAAGAGCCCTATGTTGAATAAGGCAGTCGACCGTGTCACTTGCTCCTATGACAATGAGTAACGATGAGTCACACCTTGCGCAGTTGATCCTGCCCATACGACGCAGACCTCTTGCCTGGTACTCCCGCAGCTGCACTTCAATTCTTACCTTGAGGCGGATCTCTACATTCCAAAGCTGTACAAGGGCGTCAGCCAAGAATTGCTACAGCAATCGATCCAGGACACCGGATTCAACATACACTCCCAGATCATGACAGCAATTTGGACATGTACAAGCTTCTCTGTGTTGTGCAGTTGAGAACACAATTCGTCCGCCTTTACATTGAATTCACCATCGAAGTTCTTCACATCGCGTTCTGTCGAAACGTTCCGTCGAAACGTTCCGTCGGTAGAAAAAAACCTGTCTAGGCAGAGCATCTGTCCAAGTTATGATCTCAAATGTGGTGGGCAGAAAAACTCTGCCAGCATCGCGTGGGACTAATAGTTAGAACAGCTCCATCAAGCGCAGTACTAGGACTCTTTGAAGCGGAGGAGAGGTGGTATGTACTGAAGTCTATTCTGTATACTCAAGGCCTAATGTAGAGATGAAAGAGAAAGGCGAAAGCTCAAGAGGTAGGTGTAAAAGAAAATATGATTCGTGGCTGCACACGTGTACACATGATGTCTGCGGCCCAAAGACGCCTGCAAGAACATAAAAGGAGCCATATCCTTCCACATTACACACCTCGACTTTGGGATGGCGTCTTGAAACACGGATTATCACGTCATTGTAACTTCAGACCGCCGGCTAAGAAACTCCTTGAAGCGAGTGATAGAAACACGATGTTCATCATCGGGGCACCTCACGTACAGATTTCCTTTGACGAATACGCCGAGGTCCGAATTGAGTGGTACTCAGTGTTTCAAAGCCCAGTGTACTCAAAAAGCCAGCCAGAGTGTTATACCAGGTTCGAGGCGATTGCTTGAGGTCATATGGCAAGTAAACGCGGCCAGTGCCATCTTATTCAATAGAGCACTATATATGGCCTCAAGCAATTGCCTCGAATCTGGTATTACACCCTGGCTGGAGTTTTGAGTATACTAGGGTTTAAACCACTCACATCGGAACTTGGCGTATTCGTCTAAGAAAATCTGTACGTTGCTATGTTATTATTTTTATGTATGTCGATGACCTCCTCCTTGCTGGGCCCGAAGTTGGATGGCATTGCGGCACTCAAAGCCGCTCTCTCCAAACGCTTCGAAATAGAGGACCTGGGGAAATGACATCATTATTACTTTTACCGTGACCTGGGTATGGAAATCGTCCGAGATCGCTCAAATTGCACGATTCGCCTTAATCAGGATTCAGAGGGCCTACAAGGCTACACCCGAAAGATGGGTTCGCATACCATTTTCTCAGTTGCAATGTCCAGTTCCATACCTTAAGATCACTCTTATTATCGTTTACTCCGTATATTTCGATATTGTGAAATCATGTCAACGGCGCATGATGCACGTTGCCGTCATCATGAAGCGACGTCATGCCGCAACCCGCAATCAACTAGGACCAGAATCGGCGCCACTGGTCCACCGGTAGATGATAGATGTGAGTTCCTCTTTGACGGGCAGTTGAGCCGATGAGCTTCCTGGCAGGGCGATGCCATTGGTGGAGACTCATGTGATTAGCGTCCATCAACGTGCTCATCTTTGTCCGTTCTGCATTGATGATCATTGATGATCATTGATGAATGATGGATGGGCTCGTTTTGTCAACGTGCCTATGTAGTATGTATGTATGTACGGAGTAGGTACATAGTGCAATGTACCTAGTATGTAATGGCCCGTTCAGCCTGTTCGCCTGTTTTAGCAGTGCCCAGTCTGACGTCGCTGCACCCGCAGTTTGCGGTCCTGCTCCACGCGAGATGGGGCCCTGGAAATGGAGCCAGTTGTCAAATGTGAGGCCCTCAACGGTCTCTGGCCCGAACATGAGGGTTGACTAGTACGAAACTCGTTGGACCGGTCCTCCGACTCTTGTTAGTCTCGATGAGCACGCGGTGCTTGAAAGCTGAAGGCATGTCAGCAATCATAAGTTCATACCTAACTGCGGTACATGTGTCGCCGATCAACCGGTGCCTCGGTTCAGATGGAAGCAATCGAATGTGACATGCAAGGGTATCTGTCATCGGCTAAATTGGGAGCAACAGATGACGGGCCGCGGCGCGTTAATCAGCCCCTGGATTTTGCACCTCAATCGTGATTCGTATGTATGGTGTGTCATGTAAATGTTACATGTATGTACATGTACATATTGCCCCTGGAATCCTGGATGGGGAAAAGCTGGGGGAAAGCTCCCTTGTGGTCCTTTGATCTACGGTTTGCCCCGGCTGGCATGAGAAAAGGAGCGAGCTGAACAAGGCTGCGCTTGCCATACATAGCTGTAGGCTGTGTGTGTTCCGCTTTCGTACTCGTTGCCATTTGGGAACTTGGCCCCCTTCTTTTCTTTGCTGGTGTGTGCACCAATTGAGACGCAAGTATGTAGGTACATACCGTCGACTGAGCATTCTAATTTCCTTCTGCCTCGACTCATCTTGCCTGTCTCTCGCAATTTGCCTCTGACAACAGCTTCTCGCAACTCGGTCAACGTGGTCGATTCGCGACCAAGGACAGACAACAGACGCCAAGCAGCGCTGATCCACACGGCATCTCGTGACGACGTCATTGCAGCCTCGCCCTCTGCTTCAACTTCACCCATCCTCGTCGTTGCATCCTAGCTCTGCCTCGCCAAGTTGCTGGTCAAGTGGTGACCGTAGATCGATGCGAGAGATCCGCACTGCAACACCCGCATTGGCACGCTTTGGCGCCGTCCGTCTCACTGGCATTGTTCTATTACGCAACAGAAAATCTGTCTCATCGTGGCAGTCAGCAGCGCACGCGAGCGAGCGAGTCTTTGTCCTGAGCTGTTGTGGCAGAGTGTCATCGCTCGACGTTGGCTTGGCTGTACTAACTCGACTCAACATCTTCAAGTGCATTCGTTACATACAGTACATACATACTTCTGAGAGGAACCACTCGACCGCTGCAGCCTGCACTTTAGCTGATGTTCCGAGGTCCATGGTTGGAAAGCTTGTCTTGTCTTTCGTCACCGGACCCCGAACATTGGTTGACTTGACTGGGCCAGATACCGTCACCTCGCATCTCCACCTCCACTTAGCTTACCACACTTGCTCTCCCATTCAACGCAGACGGGCGCTGCTGCTTGACAGCCCCGAAACCGCCCAAGATTCCTCCGACAAACTCGTCCCGTCTCCCTTCCAACATTCCTTTGCGAGCCCTCCATACCCGCCCACATATCGACCAGGAATCCCAATCTGCCTCTTTGCTTGGCGTCTCCAATCTCGCTCTCCCCTCTCAGACGAGGCTCTCATCAGGCTCCGAGTCCTCTTGGACCGACACCGGCGATATAGGAGATCAGCCCGCCGACGACAACGATACCGTGCGCCTCCAGCTTCCCGACGAGCTGGAGAAGGAGCTACTTCCAGGTGTGCAGAAGCGCTCGTCCAAGCACCAAAAAAAGGTCCGCATTGACGACGATTTGCCGCATTATCACTCTCAGTCAATACCGCCCGTACTCATCGACAAAGAGGCCATCGAAATTCCTCTTATACAACCACGGCGACCCTCGCGCGCAGAACGCTGCATTGGAGCCGTCATGTCGGGGCAGTCGGGCTCCATTCATGGCCTCACGGGCAAGGCCCTGATGTATGCGCCATCCTCCCAAAACATTGGCTGCTTTTGTGCATGCGCCGATATATCTACTAACTCGACGTAGTTATTTCACGAGTATATTTGTTTCTCTCGGCGTGTTCTTGTTTGGTTATGATCAAGGCGTTATGTCGGGCATTATCACGTACGTATTCCTTCGTCTGCGGTCTGGTGCTGATGCGTTTTGTGTACGCGTGTGTGCGTGTGTGCGCGCACAAGTAATTTACTGTTTTTGAGGTTTGTCAACTGACAATCAAGACTCTTTACACAGTGGTCCATATTTCATTGATTATTTTAATCATCCGTCCAAGGCTCAGGTTGGTACTATGGTTGCCATCCTGGAAATCGGCGCATTCATTGCCTCGCTCGTCGTTGGTCGAGTCGGAGACATCATCGGTCGACGGCGAACCATTCTGTACGGATCGTGTATATTTTTTGTGGGCGGCGCTCTACAAACAGCGGCCACGTCCATGGCCATGATGATGGTTGGGCGTATTATCGCTGGTCTTGGCGTGGGCATGCTATCGACCATTGTGCCCGTCTACCAGTCCGAAATATCGCCCCCGCACAACCGCGGAAAGCTGGCGTGCATCGAGTTCTCCGGCAACATTATCGGCTACACTACTTCTGTTTGGGTAGACTATGGCTGTGGCTTTATCGAAAGTAATTCGTCATGGCGAATTCCGCTTCTCATGCAATGCGTCATGGGTGCTCTACTGGGTATCGGCAGTCTGGTCATTGTAGAATCACCGAGGTCAGTCTTCTTTCATTCCTTCTGTTGGCAATCAAGGCGAGGCTGACTTTCTTTCAGATGGCTTCTCGATAACGATCACGACGAGGAGGGCATGGTTGTGATTGCCAACCTTTACGGCGGCGGTGACATCCACGACACCAAAGCCCGAGACGAGTACCGGGAAATCAAGATGAATGTTCTTCTACAGCGACAAGAGGGCGAGCGAACCTATGCGGAAATGTTCCGCAAATACCGAACGCGCGTCTTCATTGCCATGTCTGCCCAAGCGCTGGCGCAGCTCAATGGCATCAATGTGATTTCCTACTACGCGCCGTATGTGTTTGAATCTGCAGGTTGGGTTGGCCACGATGCCGTTCTCATGACGGGATTCAACGGAATCACATACTTTTTGTCGACGATACCGCCTTGGTACTTGGTCGATCGATGGGGGAGACGGCCGATCCTCTTGTCTGGTGCCATCGCCATGACGATTTCTCTGTCGCTCATTTCTTACTTCATCTACCTCGACATTCGGTGGACACCGAGGATGGTGGTCTTGTTCGTCATGATATACAATGCAGCATTCGGATACTCATGGGGACCCATCCCTTGGCTTTACCCTCCCGAAATTCTCCCCCTCAGCGTTCGATCCAAGGGTGCCAGTCTCTCCACGGCGACCAACTGGGCCTTTAACTGGTTGGTGGGAGAGTTGACGCCCATTTTGCAGGAGAGGATCCAGTGGCGACTCTATCTCGTACATGCCTTCTTCTGCGTGGTATCTTTTGTAATCGGTGAGTCAAGAGCTTTGCTTCTCCACATACAAATTATGACACACGTGACATGACTAACCGCGGTGTCTTCCAGTCTACTTTACCTATCCCGAAACATGTGGCGTGCGTCTGGAGGATATGAATTCGCTCTTTGGTGATGCTAGCACCGTCATGGGCACGCCGTCTATCCAGGCGGACAACGAATCGCTCATGCGTGCGGGCTCTCCGGGACCTTCACGAGATTTACCTCCATTGAGCCTGGATGCTGCTGACCTGGAAGACGACCCCAAATCGCAGATCCAGACCAGCGGTGGTGAGGATCGAAGCGTTGGCGGGTGGCTATCACGAGTTGTCACACGAGGCCGATCGCCATCTATCAGCAGTGGCCGGCAGGGTCGATATGTTCCCCTGGGTCAACAAGACGATGGCGGTCGCAACAATTAAACAAGCGAGTTGGATATTATTACGGCGCAATTAGGTGTTTTTGAATATCGCACAGAAGGGGTTTGATTGGGACGACACGCCGAGGGCTTGCCCGGGAAGAATAGGAGCGAGCAAGGAAGAAACTCTATCTGGCGTATACACACGAGTCTCATCTCCACTAGAGTATACGAGGTACCGATAGACGGCCAAGGGCAAGCGTTGCCGATCACCATAAGCATTGGTTGGACTCTGCAATGTCTGTATGTTTACACAGATGCCTGGGCTCGAATGAGAGCGATGTTATGGACGCACAGACTTTGAAAGCAGAATAGAAGCGTAAGCGACAATACATGTTTTTGAACAACACTTGCGAGATCTAAGTACAAGTATGTCAGAATGCCACGATAATGCGACAACTATTTACTGAAGCGGGATGATCGCAGCGATCATTTATACACTGTGTGCGCACAGTCCACCCCACGCCAAAACTCAGCCCCATCTGCCCACTTTAGCAATTTCTGACACTGTGCTCCAACCTCCAACCTCTTCCAACCCGGCCTCTCACTCACTCACCTGAGACCTCAAGTCCAAGTCGACAACTCCCTTCAACCCCCTAGGGCCTACACTCTCCAACCCCCTTCACAATGTCCACCACAGACATCATCCACGCCTACCGAACCCTCTACCGGACCCTCCTCCAAGCCGTCCAATACTCCTCCCCAGCCCGCTACGTCGCCCGCGACAAACTCCGCAAAGCATTCCGCGCATCACCCGCCACACCATTCAACCACGAGGGCATCAAGCGCACGATATGGTTCCTCAAGGCCGCAGCGCGAGAAAAGGGTCTCGAGCACAAGGTTTTGAAGAATTTGTTGAGGGTGCAGAGTGAGAGGGCTCGGAATGAGGGGGGGAGGTGGAAGAGGGTTTTGGTGGTGAGTGCGAAGAATAACAGTGGGTGAGTTTATAATTTCTTTTTTTTCTTCTTCTTTTTCTGTTTCGATTGTGTCGGTCTTGTATTGGGGGGGGGGTTTCTCCAGAGGGGGCTTTGTGACGACTTTTCGGTGTTGCTGTGTAGGTGTGTGTGTGTGTGTGTGTATGGATGCGGAATGTCGACATTTGGGATCATGAATTTGGAGAGTATACATGTTGACTTTATCTGGGGGTTGTGTGTGTTGTAGCAGGAAGAAAGATCCGGCGATGCCGTATGAGCACTATGAGAGGACGGTGAGGATGTTGAATGAGAGTATGGGGCTGTGTTTGCGGTAGACTACCTGCTTGATTTTTGGGGAGGACTCGGCAGCTTTGTGGGATGGGGTAAAGATGTTGGTTTCTTGTTGGATAGGAGTTTCGGTTATGACTTGTTGCTTTATGGGGGAAAGCTATTCTGGCCATGGTTGGATGTGGGTGTATGATAAGACTGAATTGTTTTTCTACAATGGCTGGGAGAAGAAATAATACCCTTGTTGTTGCGGAAGCGTAGACTGGAGGCTCGTCAGAGATGGATATAGGTATGCACTGGGTGTGTAGTATAAAAGTCCTGGAACTGGTCTACACCTTGATAAGCGTAATTCATAGTCCATTGCTTGTCACTTGCCGCAAAAACAAATCGACACACTAACATGTGCATGAACCAGGCTCGGCTGTGATGCAGCACCTTCATAAGCGTAATTTAAAGTCCATTGCTTGATACATGCCGCAAGTAAACAAATCGATACACCAACATATGCATGAGCCATCCCCCCCCTCCCCCCCCCAAAGAATCTACAACACACAAGACAAAAGGCTATAAGTACATACGTGTGCAGAGCGCCGCACCTGCCGAGATATCACAGGCGCAAGAAATATTCATAAAAAGCCCCCCTCCCCCTCTCAAGAGACCCCAGAACCAAAAACCAAACGGCATCTCACTCACGCCGCCTCCTCAATCACCACACCCAGCTCCTGAAAGATCAACTCACTCAAACTGACCCCATCCCGCGCATACACCCACGTTCCCTTCCCCGTCCCCTCCTTCTCAGTCTGCCCCTCCCCAATAACACACCAGTCATAACGTTTCGGACCGGAAATGGGACTCGAGAGCCAGATCTGCTTATTGGGGGGCTGCTTATTGATGACGTAGGTGCCCTTGTTGGCGACCGTGATGGTCATGACGCCGGCCTTTAGGAAGGAAAAAGATATGGAGTTAGTATATGTTGGGTCAAGAAGCAAATATATATAATTTCATCTCTGCATGCTCGCGCATGTGTGTGTGTGTGTGTGTGTGTGTGTGTGTGTGTGTGTGTATAAAAGCCTTTCTCTATCGGGGAAAGGTGAACATCCGGAGAAGTTGAAAGAAGCCTGAGAAGACAACATACCGAATACTCTACATCAACATCCTCCCTCGAGTCCTGCTGCTTCTCAAACTCTGACAACACGCTCTCGAGATATAAATCCGCCAACTCGTGGTATGTGCGCTCGGACAGCGGCGCCACGCCCATGCTGGGTGCTGCGGGCGCAACGTCCTGCTTGGAGGGGTTTTCGGTCTCGGGCATGATGCCCTTGGCTTGTCGGGCGGAGAGGCAGAAAGTGCGGCGGCGACATAGGGGCGAGGCGCGGGCGAGGAGAGTGGTGGTGGTGGTGGTGGTGGTGGTGGTCATGGGCGTGCGACGACATGGTGGTTGGGCGAGGAGCCGCGAGAGCCGCGAGAGCCGCGAGATGCTGTGACGGGACATTGAGGGCTGTTTTGGGGTGACTGTGCAATTGAGTACTGCAGTGAGTTGTGTGTGCTGCGGTTTGCGTTTGGATCATGTATATACTCTAGGACGAAATCGCGAGTGAGGTTTGGAGATTTTGGATGGAGTTGTAACTTGTGAGGAAGCTAGCTTCTGTGGCTTGCACATGGAGCTTCCCGGCGCCATCTCCCGGCAAGCGTCACATGCCCAGGTGACATGCAAGTTGCAACAGGCACACAACGTCTCAGAGCGTTGGTTGGTCCCACGGCGGAAAACCTTAGTCATCCGCGTCTCCGTTCCAGCGCCGGCGCAACTTGCATTGCATTTGCATGTCCGCCATCAATCCGCCAAAAGACAAGTGACAAGCCCGCAACGGCCGAAATCATGATCAATGCCTTTTTGGTCTTCAACGGCCAAGGCCAGCCCCGTCTCACCAAGTTCTACACACAGCTGGTTCGTCTGCATACATGGCATACAATGTGACCTTCCCCCCTAAACAGAACACATCCAACTCAATGACCGCACAGGAAACAAGCATCCAGCAGCTCCTCATATCCGAAATCTTCACCCTCGTATCCAACCGCCCAGCCGGATCCTGCAACTTCCTCCCCCTACCGTCCCTGCTCGCCGAGTCGGGCACATCGCACTCCACATCGCCGCCCTCGTCCCAAGAACAGAATGACGAGCCCTCGCTGGTCACGTACCGCAACTACGCGACGCTCTACTTCATCGTGATTTCTACGTCGACCGAATCGCCGCTCGCGCTCATCGACCTGATCCAGGTCTATGTGGAGGCGCTGGACAAGCTGTTCGAGAACGTATGCGAGCTGGACCTCATCTTCAATTTTGAGACGCTGCATGCGACGCTATCGGAGATGGTGATTGGCGGGGTCGTGGTCGAGACGAATCTAGATAGGATCGTGTCAGGCGTGAGAGCGCAGGGCACGGTGGCCAAGAGGCCGGTGAATGAAGGGCGGACGACGGGAATTGGATCTGGCTTGGGCATGGGCGCTAATTTTGCCTGGCCTGGTCGATGAACTTCCCTGGGGAGGATGCCCCACGAGGGGAGCTTTTGCGTTTTTTCCTCCCTCTTCTTTTCCTTCTTTTGGCGTGCACAGACGCCCTGCTCTTTTGTCACGCTGCCCCCCTCATGTCCGCCCTGGCCACAGAAATCTGAAGGGTACCCTAATGATAATGATGATACACTCTGAACACGGGAGAAGTAGAGAAGTTGATGAATTTGGTTTTACAATGTTGGCATCGCATTAGTGTTAATTTGTCTTGATGTCGAGGTCGGCTTCAGCTTTGAGGAAGTCTGGCACATCCTGTGGCTCTCCATTCTCGAGGATTCCATACATGGTCCTTGGATTCCGACGCGGCTACAAGCGCATCACATTTCCGTATCAGCTAGGTGTTCAATGCTGGGCTGGGCAGAAATAAACTAAAAAGGACACGGCAAGACACAAAAGAGCACACAGAGACTGCAAAGGAAAAGGAGAACGAACATCTTCGGGCCGCGTGCCCATCTGACCCCACCACGGGATCTCGCCGGAAAAGAAAAGGGCATAGACCAGTACACCTACAGGAGGTTCCTCGTAGTTAGTATAACCCTGCTATATATGTTGCTTCCGGAGAAGGAGGCCCAAAGACTATAACCGTTTTGCGGGCGACGAACCTGTGATGGAGACTAGCTGCCCAATTTTGGTCGCCTTGTGCCACTTAGGTGAGTGGCAAGCTAAATAGACTCTGCGCTTGTATTTCTTTTCGAAGCGCAGCTGCTGCGCATGGTTGAGGTGGTCGACGGCCGGGGGCCACGCTTTGCGCGCGGTGTATGGATTGTCGAAGACGGTGAGGGCGGGTTTCGAGGAGACGGAGGCAACGATGGAGTCCTTGCCGGCTTGCGTGAGGCGTCGCGCCGACACGGAGAACATGGTGGCGTGTATTCGAGGTCGTGAACTGTATTGGAGGCGTTAAGTTGTCGGGTGTTGCGTCAAATGTTGGTGTCGTTGTCGTCGCTGATGAATACGCGCCGAAACTGGTTCTCCACTCACGTGCACGCCCACCGCGATGCGGCAAATCGGCCGGCAGTCCGGGCTTTTATAGCGATAACGCAGACTTCAATTTCGATATGGAAATATTATGAACTGGTGAGTCGCATTGTTGTATCAGATTATCTCCAAATAGACCTGCAGAGAGAATGACTCTCCACCTGATGCCTCATTGAGTCATTGGGCGTTGTGATGCGTATGGTCCGAGGAATCGCTCTTGGTTGACCGCCTCAGATTGCATTCGAAACTCAGAAGCCCAGCAGCTCAAGCGAAATGGAAATGGACTACCATACGTGTTCCGCAAGGCATTGGCCAGTCCGTTATGTCTGACACGGCAAAAGATGCTAACAACATCAACTTTAACTGTGGTCTGTGACTCTGTGCTAGGTGGCACTGCTGGGCAACTGCCTGAATAATCGGCGGTGGCTGGGCGCACCGCCACAGGTCTGCCCCGCGGGTTTCACCCCTCCTGGTCCTGGTCTAACAATCTAACAAGAGGTGGATGACTCCCAAAAGATCCAAAAAAAAAACCTCCAACAACACTGCTTTGCGACTCCATACGATTGCCCGCGCAGAGCCTAACCAGGCATAAGCACGGCAAAGCCATAAATCCTTAAGGTAAGTCCAGACATTGAGCCATTTTAATTCTTTCTAGAAACTAGTCTACCTGACGAGACGCCTCGATGCTAACATGTTGACCCGCAGACATGGCTCCCACGGTGGACCCCAAGTCCATGGAGGCTTTGACTATCTCCAAGACCAAGGAGCTGAAAGGGGTACGCGAATTTGAGTTTCAAAGAAGAGACCTGCATGAAAAGAATATTGACACCGCATGCAGACCGAGAAACGAGACTCCCTGATCGCCATTGAGAAAAAGTACCAGCAGATATGGCAAGACGACCGCGTGTTCGAGACCAACGCCCCCACCACGGCCGAAGTCCCCTTCCACTCAATCTCGCCAGCTGAGCTGCGAGAAAAGGTCCCCAAGTTCTTCGGAACCATGGCGTATCCGTACATGAACGGCACGCTGCACGCCGGACACACCTTTTCTGCGAGCAAGGTCGAGTTTGCTGTGGGTGTGGCCAGGATGCAGGGCAAGCGAGCCTTGTTCCCCATGGGCTTCCACTGTACAGGAATGCCCATCAAGGCATGCGCCGATAAGCTCATTAATGAGATTGCCAAGTTCGGCGAGGACTTCTCAGGATATAATGAGGAGGAGGAGGCTATCGCTGCCGCCGCCGCCCCTGCTGCCACTGC
Organism: Claviceps capensis; assembly: GCA_018360045.1. Classification (NCBI taxonomy): domain Eukaryota; kingdom Fungi; phylum Ascomycota; class Sordariomycetes; order Hypocreales; family Clavicipitaceae; genus Claviceps; species Claviceps capensis. Next base: position 52,580 of record SRPN01000001.1, on the reverse strand, counting down.
GCCGGCCTCGAAACAGAAGGAAGACGTGACCAAGTTCACTACCAACAAGAGCAAAGCCAATGCCAAGACAGTCAAGATGAAGTACCAATTCCAAATCATGAAGGCCATTGGCATACCGCAGGAAGAAATCCACCAGTTTGCCGACCCCCAGCACTGGTTGAAGTTCTTCCCCCCTCTGACGAAGCGAGACTTGACCAGTCTTGGTTGCCGAATTGACTGGCGCAGATCCTTCATCACGACCGACGCCAACCCTTACTACGATGCCTTTGTGCGATGGCAAATGAACCGCTTGAAGGAGCTGAACAAGATCAAGTTTGGCAAGCGATATACCATCTACTCGATCAAGGACGGACAGCCATGCATGGACCACGATCGTTCAGAAGGCGAGGCCGTCAACCCTCAAGAATATACTGCTTTGAAGCTCAAGGTGTTGGAATGGGCTCCCAAGGCTGCCGAGGCCCTCAAGGGCAAGATCCCCGACGATGCCAGCATTTTCCTAGTCCCTGCCACTCTTCGACCCGAAACCATGTACGGACAGACTTGCTGTTTTGTTGGGCCCAAGATTACTTACGGACTGTTCAAGGCTGGCGAAAATTCGTACTATGTCGTCACAGACCGGGCCGCGCGCAACATGGCTTACCAGGGCATCTTGGCCCAGGAGGGTGTGGTAGAAAAGGCTGCCGAGATTCAGGGCTCTGACATGGTCGGGACCTTGGTGAATGCGCCACTTTCTCTGCACAAGGAGGGCGTGCGCGTCCTGCCCATGGAAACTGTGTTGCCGACTAAGGGTACCGGAGTCGTCACCTCTGTTCCGTCCGACAGTCCCGACGATTTCGCCACGGTGACCGATCTGGCCAAAAAGGCCGACTACTACGGCATCAAGAAGGAGTGGGCAGAGCTGGAGATCTTCCCTGTCATCGACACGCCTTCGTACGGCGACTTGTGTGCTCCGTTCTTGGTCAAGAAGCTCAAGATTGCTTCTCCCAAGGACACCAAGCCGCTGGAGGAAGCCAAGGAGCTGGCTTACAAAGAGGGATTCTACCAGGGTATTCTCAAGGTGGGCGATTTCAAGGGCGAAAAGGTCGAGTCCGCCAAGCCAAAGGTCCGAAGTCAGTTGATTGATGCCGGCGAGGCCTTTGCCTACTCTGAGCCTGAGCGAAAGGTTGTGAGTCGATCGGGCGACGACTGTATTGTCTCCCTGATGGACCAGTGGTACTTGGACTATGGTGAGGAGTCGTGGAAGAAGACTGCCTTGCAGTGGCTCGACAACGTCGACGGCCAGGGCCTCAACACCTGGACTCAGGAGACCAAGAACAGCTTCGAGGGAGTGCTGAACTGGCTGAACCAGTGGGCCTGCGCGCGTACCTACGGCCTGGGCTCCAAGCTGCCCTGGGATCCGCAGTTCCTGGTCGAGAGTCTGAGTGATTCGACCGTCTACATGGCCTACTACACCGTCTGCCACTGGCTGCACAAGGATCTGTACGGAAATGAAAAAGGCCTCGGAGACATTGGTGCGGAGCAGATGACGGACGAAGTCTGGGACTACGTGTTTTGCCGCCGTGACCTGGGCGACGATGTGTTGAGCAGCTCCAAGATCCCCAAGGCGACGTTGGAGAGCATGCGCCGCGAGTTTGAGTACTTTTACCCGCTCGACCTGCGAAGCTCCGGCAAGGACTTGATCCCCAACCACTTGACCTTTTTCCTGTACATTCACCTGGCCATCTTCACGCCTGAGTACTGGCCACGGGGCATCCGCGCCAACGGGCACTTGATGCTAAACGGAGAAAAGATGGCCAAGAGCACGGGCAACTTCATGACCCTGCGCGAGCTGGTGGACAAGTACGGTGCGGATGCGGCACGAATCGCCATTGCCGATGCAGGTGACGGCGTCAGCGATGCCAACTTTGAGGAGGACGTGGCCGACAACAACATTCTGCGTTTGTTCAATCTGCGCGAGTGGTGCGAGGAACAGGTCCGCGAGCAGAACGAGCTGCGCACTGGCGAGACCAACTCGTTCCAGGACGCTCTCTTCGACAACGAGATGAATAGCGCCGCCCACGAGGCCATTGAGCAATACACGCAGACAAACTACAAGCTGGCGCTGAAAGCAGCTCTCTACGAACTCACTGGCGCACGCGATTTCTACCGCGAGGCCTGCGCCGCTGCGGGCATCAAGATGCACAAGCAGCTCGTATTCCGCTACATGGAGATGCAGGCCCTCCTCATGGCCGTCATCGCTCCCCACTGGGCCGAGCACATTTGGCTCGAGGTCCTCAAGAAGGACTCCACCATCCAAAATGCCACCTTCCCGCAGGTCCCAGCCGTGGATGCCGGCCTATCAGCCAAGCGTGACTACGTCCGCAGCACGGCCTCCAACGTCAACTCGGCCGAGGGCCTCCAGCTCAAGAAAAAGGCCAAGGGCAAAGAAGTATCCTTTGACCCCAAACAGCCCAAGAAGCTGACAATCTACATGACGGACAAGTTCCCAGCCTGGCAAGCCAAGTACATTGACCTGCTCAAGGAGATGTGGGATCCGTCCGCCAAGTCCTTCAACGACAAGGACCTCAATGGCCGGATCGCCAAGATGGGCGACATGAAGAAGGCGATGCCGTTTGCGCAGGCCCTCAAGAAGCGTCTCCAGGCTGGGCAGCCAGCGGGGGTGGTATTGAACCAGAAGCTCGCATTTGACGAGAAGGAGACGCTGGTGCAGATGGTGCCGGGCCTGAAGAAGACGGCTGGGCTGGTCGACTGTGAGGTCTTGATGGTCGAGGAAGGCGGCAAGAAGGGCGTCAACCTTGTGGACGGGACGGCAATGGAGATTACGATGCCTTTGGCGGAGAATGCTGTTCCGGGGGCGCCGACTTTTTTCTTTGAGAATGTTGCCGAGCAATGATGCTGGGATGTGAGGGCGGGGAACCCTTGTATCGTCGGGTAGGTAGGGAGGTATTAGATGAGATGATGTGGATATGTCGTCTTTTAGGTATACCATGTAGACAGGCTTTCTTGCTTATGGACGTGTCGTCTGCTATTGACGGGGTTATACTTCTACCTAGCCTTTTCTCCATGCTCACTATTACTGTGTTCTTTCGTACTAATACAAGAAGAGTATGCTATAGATTTGTGCTGCATCGCGGCTTGCCGAACATGTGCTTGGCTCTAGGTGCATATCGGACATGGCCACGTCGGGCAAAGCTCAGCCTTTGCTCTAGTTATCACGCATCGAAATCGAAATCGAAGTCGAAATCGAAATTCGGGCTCAATATCAAAGAACGACCCGTTTCAGCAGGGCAGAACCTTGCTCGAGTCCCGTGGGCCGTTGGACCGTCGCATATCGAAGTCGGGTAAATACCTACAACGGTTGAATTCAGTCCTCGACTTGACTTGAAACAAGTTCCAACCCTGGAAATGGCGTTGCTGGAAATGACGTCACTGCAGCTATGGGAAGCCCCATGGATTGCAATGCCTTGGATAGGTATTTTGATCGCTACCGATTACATATCAGATGAACGTCTGACAAACCACCATACACACACGTGCACGTACCTACGTGAATATGTATAGACACGTGCATGCAAGCATCGACAGCACAGGTCCGTGCAGTCGAATCCCCCAAACTGGTTACTCTCGTGTCTTCTTATCCTACGGGCGTCAGTTACACGGTTGCTGCGCTGATCGTTGCCTTGCCTGAAGCCTGACGGAGTACAAACCTGCGTGGTGGGGAAGATGGCGTCAACCTGAGGTACCTAGGTATCCTACTCCGTAGATAGGTATGTGCCTAGATAGTTACCATGATAGTATCTACCTAATCCCTTTGGCGGTCCGAAAGCGCGACTTTACAACTTGTTACATGATGGAAGGTAAACAGAGTCAAAATTGAATCCCTGACACTTCCTTCGCATTTTGGCTTTACGGGCCTCTGAGATGTGAATCATGACCCGACTCATCAGTGTAAGCCACTTAGAACCCTACCCCCAAAGCACCCAAAGACTTGTCGGTAAGAGAGGAGATAGCCAACAAGAGGAGATAGCCGCCATCCCAAGTCAAGCTGGCAGCTATGTACCTAGGTAGCTCCCTACGGAGTACATAACTCAGGCATTACTCCCAAGGTGCGACGCGATTGGATGTACCCCTGTCGTCCGTGACCTCTAGGTGAGCCTCCGGACCGTCAACCCGAATCAGCAGCGCCGCACCTTGGCGGGGAAGTTTGAATCTACAATCACGATTCACACATCAATCTCAAAATTTCCTGGGGAAAGCACACAAACCTTCCCCCAGAAAGAGAATCGCTAATACATAACCTACCTTAGGTAGGTAGGTAGGTAGGTAGAAGCTATCGTAAGTGCCCTATAGCAATAGACACAAAGGCTCAATCGCCCCGAGCCTCGTCGGCGGCCTGCCCCGGGTGAGGGCGAGCCAACTAACCTATCAAGCCACCTCGGGAGAAGCGACATAGCCATCTCCCACTTATGTACCAAGTGGCAAGCCACACGTCAGTAAATAGGCCTCGGCTCGGCTTGCAAGTTGCGCTACGGAGTACATGTACATACACTTGTCCCAAAGCAATCGTAGTCTCAGCAGGATTCTCTACATATGTACATACAATCGTATCTGGCCGGTATGTACACATTGTATCTTTCTACGACGCCACAATGTTTGGGCCCTTATCTGTTTGCAAACGTATTGCAAAACGCCAAGATCAGATCCGATAGCGTAGATCTGGCGGCCTTGTGGTCTTGTTCTTGTCTTGTCGTGGTGGGCTGTCCGTTGAAGATTGTACACACCTACATACCTAGGAACATACTGTACGTAGATAGGTACAGGAGACAGTCCAGGAATAAGCCTCTGATTGGTGGGCAGTTGGGGGGGGGGGGGGGTTTGGTTAGGGGAAGCTGTTTCGCCGTTTCGCCGTGCGCGGTAGAAGCTCATTCATCAGTGGTGCTCATTTGATTTGGGGGCCGAAAGACATCGTGAGTCTGTACATAATCTGTATGGAGTACTCTGTACTCGGTATGTACTCTGCCATTACCGGTCGATGCTAAATTCGTTGACATAGATACCTACTCCATGTCCTCGTCCCGTGTGTACATTATACACTCCATACCTCTTCCATGTCCCGCCCCCGTGGTACGCACTGCAGTCTGCATGTCTTCAAGCTCCGCCAAGAAAACGTCCGACAAAGACCAGATGGCAATGTCTGACGCGGGGAACGGACCGGGAAGCAAAGCTTCAGCAGCCAAGCTTTTCCAGGCCGGCACGAGCTCTGGGATATGGAACAAGGGAGAAAAGCGGGGAGGAGACACGGCCTTTTGATGATTTCACAAATCGTGATTTCGGCGGCACTGTACCTACTCTGTACAGAGTACGGAGTAGATGACTTGTACATATCCTACGACCCTGGTATCTCCGCGCTGGGTGCTTTACGCTCTGGCGGGGCTGCCATGAAATTGCCCGCTACCTATGGCTCCAGGGCATGAAATTGAGAAATGCATCCAATCTCGCGGGAACCTGGCGAGATGGGGGGAGGATACAGCACCTCATCTCCCGCGGTGTTGCTGCTGGTTGGACTCATCCAAGCAGCTCGAGGCCTTTTAGAGGACAACTACGGAGTACCTAGAGCCTAGAGGGCAATCTAGAGAGCGGTCTGTAGCGCAGTCTAACTTAAAGTATAGGTAGCTTCAAGTAGAGGGGTTTCTTTTCAATCTTCATTTTCGTCATTTTCATCATTTTCTGTTTCATTTTATTTGCTGGAGGGGGGCGCCTAACAGAAAGAGAGGCCGTTGTAGTACCTACCAGCACCTCGCGATGTCCCGCACACCATCTGGCATCAGTCCATTACCAGATGACGCGCATCACACCACCAGGGACTGTCATCCCATCCACGATGCAAACTGACAACGCGCGGCGATAAGAAATACGAACTCTTGGTGCATGCAGAAGAATCAGCCACCCGCTCCAAAGCCCAGTCACATAAGAAAGAAGATCCAAAACAAGAAAAGGGGGCAGGCGTATGGCGCATGGCGCGCGTTCTTGTCTTGTCACATCAACAAGTCACGGTGACGACGTGCAGCATGGAACAAGGAGGCTTTCTTTGCTGGATGGGATGATGAATGACGTGGGTGGGGGATCCCCCAGGTCAGGTTCATCTCGTTTTGTTCTTCCTCCTGTAATGGATTTCGTTCTGCCCCGTGGAGTGCTGCCAGATGTTTCTGTCATGGATTACAGCAACATGTCGAACGCAATACAGAGTACTCCGTAGAGAAGTTTATATTACCTCTAGCTACTCCCGTACTGACATTGATGATTGAGCACTTGCTGTTTGCATCCATGTGTCGTCGCTCCACTGAAGAAAGTACTCTGTAGAGTCGGGTGTCCCGCTGCGCGGCGTTGGACCGGTGGACGGCGTGGTTATAGCGTCTTCGGCGCTCGGGGGGCGCATTTGTGCCTGCAGACCAGTGCAGACCAGTGCAGACCAGTGCAGAGGCTGCAGCCTGCTTTCGTTTTTAGGCCGGCGGTTGGTCCGTCCGCATGTGGCTGGCCCGAGCACCACTTTTTCAGAGTTTCGCCTGTAGGCTGTGTTTGTTTGGTGTTTTAGGAGGACCCCCTTCAGTTTTCGGTCTTGTTTTTCTTCGGCCTCCGCTTGCCACTGGGGGGTGAACCTGCTGTGGGGGGGGGAAGTCCCGCATCCATAGTGCGCTTTGCCCTGCCGTTGAACTTGCTGGCCCAAGGCTTGACAGTGGAAAGAGAGAAGGAAAGCTCGCGCCTGTACTTTTGGTGAGCACCTTGGCCCCTTCCCCCCTTGCAAGTTGCCGGCCGGGCTACTTGGAGCTTGCGTTCGTCTTGAATTGGCAGGTTTTCCTCCATTCTGAATGACCCCACTTGGAGAGTTTTTGCGTACAAGAGGTATAATAGCTTGGCCCTGCGCCCGCATCGCTCACCCGGCAGGCTCCTTTTGCCAAGGAATCGGTTTTATACGATACAACGCAACTGCACAACCGTCCGCTGGCAACAATACCGCACAATAACGCACATCAGTACATATATACGTGCACCCATTTGACAAAGCTAAAACACTATTCGAATCAACACCCTACAAGTCAACCGATCCTCTACGCGCTTAATTCCCGAACTGTTTCCACACCCAGCCGATTTGGGGAAGGGTTTTAAACTTTGGTTTTCTTGGCCGGCAACGCGCGTCCTCGATCTCGATTGTTATTATTGCTCGGCAGAGCCTCGAAGAGTTTCCTGCGCGCATCACACGTCGGCGACAAAGTGTACCCGCTGGACAGGATAAATACGAGAATAACAACATCCCATCTCAACCAAGCACCGAAATACAAGAAGCGTCAAAACAAGCAACTACTAGCATAACGAGAATGCGCATCACTCAGACACTTGGCAGTCTCTGCGGGGCTGTCATGGCAGTTACCGCGCCAACAGCTGCATCTGCATCTGCAACCGCATCGCTCGATGCTTCATGGTTGCCGTCTGCGACCTTGGTGCCGCTCACGACCGGCAATTGTCAAGGGCACAATTCGACGGCGATTCGGCACGCATCAGCACTTGTAAATGCCACTTGTATGTATTTTATGGCCTCTCCCATTGTCCATGGACCCCCATAATGAGTCGCCCGCCCCATCAAAAAACTTGTCTCAAAGTTAAAAAAACAAACAAAAAAAACACCTAACCAAGCTCTTTAGTCTTAGTTCCCGTGCCCACGATAGCCACCGTGCCCACGAATCTCGTCAACGCAACAGCATCGCATACGACAGGAGTCACTGGCGGGGCTATTCCGCAACAAATGCAAGCCTCCATGGCCGGTCTGTTGGGCTTTTGCATCATGGGGCTCGTCATGTTGTGAGGACGATGCAGCATGCGCCTTGCAGACACTGCACCAACATCAAGCGTCGACCAGAGGGGGGGGGACTTTTATTTTATGAGGAGTGTTGGCACATAGTCTTCCCTCCTCCCTTTTCTTCTTCTTCTTCTTTTTCTTTTTAATACCCCCCTCTTCGACTCTTGGTGGCAATCCTTTTTTTTTTTTTTTTTTTTTACTTTTCTACACTTCTTTCAGCAAACAATATTCCCGTCTGTCGCGCGACCTGGGGCCATCGCAGAGGACAGCAAAGGGAGGGGGGGGGCAAAACGTCCAGGAGACAAAAGCTAGGAGGAACTGGAAGGCACTGGCTGCCCAGGGTGGTCCAGGGACCAGGTAAATACGCACAAGTCATGCATCGTCATCCAACAACTTAGAACGCAACAACGTTTTTGGCCGGTCCGGCGTTGATAGAGACTACAGATACCACCTTTTGTTTTTATTATTGGTGTGGCCCCCCCCCCCTTTTATTTTGTCCTTCTTCCTGAGTGAAGGGGGGTTTCTACGGAGTACAGGCCCTATTTTTTTTTTCTTTTTTTTCTGCGGCAAGGCTGGAGACTTCGTTTTCTTTCTTCTGTATTTGTGGCCGCGTTATGGGTCCGTACGGCGGAGGGGGTAGCCTTGGCAGAAGTTTCTAATCAATAGTATTTAATTATCATATGAATGATTTCTCTTCTATCATGATGAAAGGGTCTGTGCATGTTTGGGGGCTGGGGTTGGGACTTGAATGAGGGGAAAAGGTTAATGCTTTGTCGGATTGAGGACGAAGGTACCGTATGTGGATGTGGATGTGGATGTTCGTGGGTGTCGAGCACGATCTGTGGCAGAGATTCTAGTCAACGATGTTGATTATCATTGGTATGGCGAGGGCCTCCAAGTGAATGCGCCGTGGAGGGCATACGTGGATGGCATACGGTCACAATAAAAGGTATGTCAAGTATACGTTACAAATATATGTGGATGCCTTCTGTTTGATAGCTACACGATCCTTGGCAGGGTCTCAAAACCAATGGTATCTACTTCATCATCACGCGAAAGTCATGTTGAGTATGAGGGAAAGTTGTATACATCTATGATAGCCTCGTGTCTGAGTATTGACATACACGTTGCGCAATAGTTACTCGCACAGGCCCAAGCCGATCTGTGCTGTACGACCAGAGAACATGGAGTAGCTTCCAAGCATACTCGCCATAGGCAGCATCATCACCTGTTTTCACAGATTCTGCTCTATTTCTCCACGAATTGAAACCCCGTAGTCCGTAATGATGTGGTCTTCAATGAGGTCCTCCCCGGCATGATCCTAATCGGCATGACCAACCCCCGATGAGGTTTGCATGCACAAAGACCCACGAGACGCGGCCTCAGGATAGTCAAGTCACACAACCACGGGGGTCTCGTCTCATCGGCTGATAGTCCCGTTTTATCTAGCTCGTCTCTTGTTTCGTGCTGTGCTGTCTTGCATGTTGGCCGACTTTGCTGCCTCCTTTGCGTGACGTGGTGCAGAGTCGGAGCGGGCCATGCTATTTCTACCCGCGGAGCCTGCTGCAGCTATGGTATGCGTATGCTGTGTGTCGCTTGGCGAGATGCGTGTGTGCCGTGGAGTAATATGGATGTATAACCATTGTCGTTCTGTTGAGTGGCGTTGTGCTGTGTGTATATCATAACTGTGTTGTGTCGCGTGTTGTGTTACCATGGAAAGGGGACACCAATTGCCTCCTGCCTATCTTTACAATGCTCTAGTCAGGTCTGATTTGGTATCGGGGGTTCGGTTCGTCGAGGCCCGAGCAGAGCGGTCGGTCTCTTCGACCATTTTGCCTTCACAGCATAGACATACATAATTGTTATTAGGCGACAAGGGTCTGCACAACTCGATTCCAGTTCCATAGTTTATGCTACTTCTTTTCTTCTTTTGTTGGGATTTTGGCTGTTTCTTTCGTTATGGTTCTATAAATTTGGCGTGAGGAGTGTGAGGATATCATTGTCGTGTCGCATCGAGAGGCAGGTTTTGATGCGTTCAAGCAGCGATGGGGACTTGTGCGCCGTCGTTGCTGGACACGGGCGCCGGTAGATCATCCTGTAACGAAGGACAAATCAAAAGGTTAGCCAGATTCACTCCTTGCGTACGTTCCTTTCCTTCCACTTCCACTCTTCATGCTAACCGCGCCGGTTCTGAGAGCGCGCGTCGCGGCCCAAAGCAGGAAGAGGAAAGAACGGGGGAAACACCAAGATCCCAAAAAGGAGACACAAAAAGATACATACAAGGTCAAATACCACGCGAATCATGAGACTGCAGCTGGGACACACAGCAATGTCCTCTTCATTGCGCAGGTCCCCCAGCGCGATCTGGAAGCGGTCGCCGCAGGGGCAGGGATAGTGGTATAGCTCGAGGGCCGAGTCGAAGGTCATGTCTTCGATCTCGATCACATCGTAGATGGGGAGATCGTCTTCTTGCGTGGACATGGTGGTGGTTTGCCTTGTCGTGGCTGCGGTGATGGATCTGAAATGTATTTCAAGTTCGTGAATCGTCATGGACAAAATTTCAATGGACCCAACTTGACTTGAGTCCTTGAGTTGAATTGACTGGGTTGACCCCGCTATAATAAGTGTGGCTTGTTAGGAAGGAACGGCGCAAGTCGGAAGTTGGAAGGCAATCACATGCACAAGCTGGTCTCGTGGCCTGTGGCTGTGTCACTTTAGTCACTTCCCCCACAAAGCGGAAACAGGGATCGCAAGCATCGGCCCAACGGCTTACTTGGCTTGGCGTGGATGACAAGTCTCCGGGGCCGAGGAACCTGGACCTATCTTCGCCTGCTGAACGAGTGGTGACGAGCCTCTGGTTACACTCCCATGCCTAGGTCGCTGCATTGTGCTTCTTGTCGACGACATTGTCCTCACTCGTTCCATTTCACGGAGTCTAGTATTGACGGCGTTGATAGCTCTACCACTGCCCGAAGTCGCGACTCTCTCACAGCGTCCATACGGCCTCACCATCGGCTTCCTGGCCTGATGCGGCGACGCTGAACCGACGCTGAACCGACGCCGAAGGGACGCGGGAATGACAGAAACCCGTCCTGTAAGCCATCATCGTCGAACAGCAGAGCGGACCTCAAGATACAGCCGCCTTGAATTGCCGAATGAGAAAGTGCATTGAACACTTGTAGAGGGCGTCATCTCGTCTCTTCAACCCATCTCATCGCCATCGCATCACCACCATGGCCTCACAATCCAAACTCCCCCTTCCAACCGACCGCACCCTCCGCAGCCTCATCAACAACCTCACCACACTCTATCTCTCCCACCGCATACGCCTCTCCCGCGCCCTCTGCGTCACCCTCCTCCTCGCTCTCATCAACCGCATCCGCCATGCCATCGCCGAGCAAAAAGCCGCCTCCGCGCGCGAAGCCTCCCAGCGAGAAATCCGCCGCGCCACCGTCTCATCCTCCTCCTCAGAGTCAAACTCCGGGCCGGCATCTAAGAAGAAAGTTGCCCTCGATCGACACTTTTTCCGCTCCCTGCTGCGTCTCCTCAAGATTGTGGTGCCAAGCTGGCGCAGCGCCGAAGCGCGCACGCTCGTCAGCCACTCCTTCTTTTTGCTGCTTCGCACGCTGATTAGTCTGCGCGTTGCGGCCATGGATGGGGCTATCGTCAAGGCGTTGGTCAAGGGGAATGGCAAGGAGTTTTTGTCGAGGATTCTGTGGTGGATGATAATTGCGGTGCCGGCCACATTTACAAACTCCATGGTACGTCTGTTCGACTTAGGTCGCCTTGAGTGATGCGGTAGTCCACGTTTTGTACTAACACGGATATGAACAGCTGGGGTATCATCAAGCTCAGCTATCGCTCAAGTACAGGACGAGGATAACGCATCACATCCACGACAAGTACCTGTCCAACTTGACCTTTTACGGCATCTCGGCCCTAGATGACAGGATAAAGAATCCTGATCAGCTGATTTCCGTTGATGTGTCCAAGTTTTCAAACAGTCTGGCGGAATTATACAGCAACTTGGCCAAGCCGTTGCTGGATATGGTATGCAGATGCGAGTTTCTCCCTTGTGTTGTCGCTTTCGTTCAATCTTTTTCTCTGCTTTCTCTTCACTTGTTCAGCCTCCCTGATGCCTCCCTTTCCTTCAACTAACTCCATAGACCATCTACACCTACTCCCTCTCCAAGAGCGTCGGCGGCGAAGGCGTCGTCTTCATGGCCCTCCTCGTCCAGCTCTCCGCCAACGTCATGAGAGTCCTCACACCCCCCTTTGGCAAATACGTCGCCGACGAGGCCCGACTCGAGGGCGAGTTTCGCTACCAGCATTCGCGCCTCATCGATTACAGCGAAGAAATCGCCCTCTACAGCGGCCACGACGTCGAAAAAGACACCCTCGACAAGGGATACTTCACCCTCATCAAGCACGTCAACTATATCCTGCGCCGCCGCTTCTACCACGGCTTCATGGAGGACTTCGTCATCAAGTACTTCTGGGGCGCGTTGGGCCTGCTCCTGTGCAGTGTGCCCGTCTTTGTCAAGCTCCCCGGCGCCGGCGGGAGTGGCGGAGGTATGAATATGGGCGATCGAACTGGTTCGTTTGTCACAAATAGGCGCTTACTGCTGTCGGCATCGGATGCGTTTGGCCGGATCATGTTTTCGTATCGGGAGGTTATGGAGCTGGCGGGGTATACGTCGCGGGTGGCCTCGCTGCTGACTGTCATGGACGATATTCAGTCGGGCCACTTTGAGAAGACACTTGTGTCGTCGAGCGGGACTGAGGACAATGAGGCGGTATTACGTGGGCGTGGTACAGTCGTCGAGAGTGAGGACATAACTTTTATTGATGTGTATGTTCTTCCCCCCCTTTTTTTTTCTTCTCGCCTCTTGGCCTTTTACCAGCTCTTTTGTTTTTCCTTCCTATTCTTCTCTTCTTTCTTCCATACGCCACCTTATCAGCATCTCCCAACATATCGTTCACTTTCGATTGCTTGTCTAACTATGGATAGCCCCATCATCTCACCCAACGGCGACGTCCTTGTCAAGGCCCTCTCCTTCTCCCTTTCCCATGGCGACCACCTCCTCGTGGTCGGCCCCAACGGCTGCGGCAAGTCCTCCCTCTTCCGCATCCTCGGCGGCCTCTGGCCCGTCTACGGCGGCACCGTCCACAAACCGCCCTTCCACGCCATCTTCTATCTCCCCCAACGGCCGTACCTATCGCGTGGCTCCCTCCGCCAACAGATCATCTACCCAGACTCGCTACGCCAGATGCGCGCCCGCGGCATCACAGACGAAGACCTGCTCTTCATCTTACATATCCTCGATCTGCAGCACCTCGTGGACCTATACCCGGACTCTGGCTGGGACGCCGAAGCCGAGTGGCGCGACGTCCTCTCAGGCGGTCTACAGCAGCGCGTCGCCATGGCTCGCCTCTTTTACCACCGCCCACGGTATGCCATTCTCGACGAATGCACCAGTAGTGTTACCCTCGAGGCTGAGAAGACCATGTACGAGCACGCCAAGGCGCTGGGCATCACGCTCATGACTGTCAGCCACAGGCGGAGTCTCTGGAAGTACCATAGCCATATTCTGCAATTTGATGGGCAGGGCCACTATGTGTTTACGAGGCTGGATGCTGAGAAACGGCTCGAGCTTGAGGATGAGAAGGAGAATCTGGAGGTTAAGTTGCGCCAGATTCCTGAGCTGGAGAGGCGACTGGCTGAGTTGACTGCTTAATCTAGGTTCAACTTACGTCATGGTTTCTTGGGTGTTTTCTCCTGTCCTGCCAGGTGTTGGAGTTAGAGTTGGGTTTTGGGGTTTTTTCTGGATATGGTAGTATACAGAGAGTACTGTACTGGGATGTCAATCTAGATTAACAGCATTGACTGCATCGCCTGGAATCCATTCTGCATTTTTTTGACTTCTTTCTCTTTTTGAAACATCAGAGCAAAAGAAACCGACAGCTCGCAGCATGTGACAGTGACACACTCATCGGCAAGCCACTTCGAGAAGGCAAGTCAGGCCATGTCTTCCAGCCCGCTCCCGGTTTCTCGGCGCTACAAGTCACTATGTACCGATACTGCTACCCATGAGGGCTGCAATGAAGGCACCCAACAGCATGGAGAAATTACATCAGACGTGAGCACGTGTCGGTGTCGTCTGTAACCACGCTTCGTCACGAGTTGTGAGCATCGTCAGCTCACGGACCGGGCCGTGACCCTACAACTCATAGGTATGTACCTAATGTACGTACATACATACTGTACACATACCTGTTTTGACACCGAGAGCGTAACGGCGCAGCGGCAGCGTTCCTTGGTTCATAAGTCATGACGAAGCATCACCTGCTTGCTGACCACCCGGCCGAGAACTGCATATCAATGACTGAATAAGGCAGGTCTCAGGCTTATTTCTGCGTATCAGCAAAGAACCATCTCATGCAGTACATACATATGTATCCGTGTGGCATTGAAGCCAGCCTAGGACCCCGCAACTTGGCGGACAGAACTTAGAAGTCCGGTTGAGAATAACACGACACATAATTCCAAGCCGTCTTCAACTTACTGCATTCATATGAGATATCTTTAGTTGCTAGGTGACAATAAGTTGCTGTCTACCATCAATCACCTATTATTGCATCTTAGCTCGTCAACCTCGAGCCGCCGTTCGCCGTGGCCTCTAGTCCGTCCAGCTACCACAAAGACCGCGCGTTACAGCAGCCCTACGTCCAGTATGAAAGACGAACCTGAAAGACCCAAGGAGGCAGTCTCGACAGAGTTACCCACTTCTACGGCTTCTCATGACATTACGGTGCCTTCCATCGAAGTAGACGGCCAAATAGACGACGACTTTGATCTTTACAGTATAGAAGATGACGGCGCGGCCTCGAGCGTCTTATCCGCTCATACCTACGAACGCGGTCGTCGCTACTCGACATTTGGTGATGGCCTGTATCCGATTCCAAATGACGAGATGGAACAACAAAGAGAGGATTTGCAGCATGCTATGTTGATGATGCTCATGGAGAACAAGCTCTTCCTGGCTCCTATTGGGGATCATCCGCAGAAGATTTTGGATATTGGGACGGGGACTGGTGAGGAGCAATTTTTTTTCTGGCTGCCTATCTTCTCTTGCGGCTGTGCAGGCTTACTGACAGAACATTGAATAGGCATCTGGGCAATAGAAGGTGTGTTGGTCAATGGTAGCCTCGGGTTGCCGAGATCACGTATCGTGAACTCCCGCGGCCCGCTCTCCTGGCCTCTGCCTTTTCATTTTCATTTTATGGGACAAAACCCCCAGTCTGCTATTAGCGATCCATCATCATACGATTCTTTCGCGAAAGAGCCGGCGTGCTAACATGTTCTTCCTTTGCGCAATAGTCGGTGACAAATACCCCAGCGCAAAAGTCCGTGGCATAGACATCACGCCAATACAGCCAAAATGGGTTCCCCCCAATGTCCTATTCATAATTGACGACTGTGAGCTAGATTGGCTGGAAAAAGACATCGACTTTGCCCATTTCCGGTTCACCATCTCCGTACTAAAGGATACATCCAAAGTCCTTGGCCATGCCTTCGAGTGCGTACATTCAGCTGTCTCCCGTCTCCCATCTTCCAATCTTACAAGTTACAACACAGGCAGGCGTACCCTGAGCTGACATGCCACCTCTTCTTTTTCCTCTCCCTCTTTCCTTTTCGTGGGAACCACACAGGAGTCTTCGTCCCGGAGGCTGGCTCGAGCTCCAAGACCTACAACCCGTCCCCATGTGTGACGACGGAACCATGCCAGACGACGACCCGGTCAAATACGTCTTCGAGGTATCCGAAAGGGCTTTCAGCAAATTCGGCATGAAAATCACGTTGCCAGCGAAACTTGAACCGTATTTACTCGAAGCGGGATTTGAAAATCTTCATTGCCAGATCAAGAAGGTGCCCATCGGGCCGTGGGCCAAGAACACCACTATGCGGAAAATCGGTCTGTGCCAGAAAACGGCGGTGGCGGAATTTCTGCCCGCGTGTGCAGGGCGTCCTTTCAAAGCGTTGGATATGTCGGAGGCGGAGGCTGAGGTGACTGTTGCCTTGGCACGGAAAGGCCTGGACGATCCTGACGTGCATCGTTATTTTTACTACTATTTTTGGTATGCGCAGAAGCCGGAATCGTCGTGAGTGGGAGCGAGATTTCTATAGTTGGCCAATCCTGTCTGGCCAGTGTAGCACGACGGTGGGATGAGAAATGTGTCGCAGGTTTATGATATCAATTTCATACAATAAGTGCTGCACGACTTCGGACTGGGTGGCCATTTATTTGGCTGGCGCCACCACCACTCTATTATACAACAAATTGAGACGGTCTGACGCGGTATCAAAAATGGACCACGAGGTTTGGTCTAAGCCGAAGGCGAGCAAGGAGTATGGTCCAGTGATGTGAAATTTGCGATCCTAGTGAACCATCTGTAATGTCCATACGTGTATGTACCAACACACGGCCAGGACGAAACAACGACCTTGCATCGGTGGCTAAGCTTATTAATGCATCGGTGAAGAGATTGGTTTGACCCAATGTTGAGACGTATTGACAACTTCATCATGAAGCAATGTTACGATTGATTATGAAGAATTTCCATAAATTTCATTAAATCTATCATGCAGAACTACTAAGATAAAGGAAAAAAGTGTAAAGTGAAAAAAGAGTAAAGAAAGAAAAGTAAGCGCATGACAAGAAGATGAATAGCAGCACTAACACTACATTTCCTCCCCTCTATTATCCCGGAGTGTCCCCTATAAGCGTTTCTCCTCGCTTCCTTACTCCCTGTTGGAGCCAATCTCCATGCGCTTCTTGAGTCGGTAAGCAATGGCACGCTTGCGGTTCTCCTTGTTTTGGGTAAAGGCAGCGCCGCCACCAAAGGGACCGGCCAAGGCCTGGTTGCGGACGCGAACGATGCAAACATTCTTGACACCAGCCACCTCGCCGTCACAAGTCATGCCGTCGGGCATCTGAATCTGCATGGGGTAGTCCGTGTTAGTGGAGATGGAGAGGCCCGAGAAGCCGGATCCGGGTACATCTTTGAGAATCTTGGCGTTCTGGAAGGCCTTGGCGTCGGTACCGCCAGACGTGCCGTCAATAGAGGCCGTGGTAGGACCGGCTCCGTCTTGATTAATCTGTCTGTAGACGAGGTTGACGACACCGTTCTCGTCGGCAGTGGGGAGACCCTTCTCGGCACCCTGACCGCGCATGTCGCCATTGAGAGTCTCGACGGGATAAGTCTTGCGGTCGCCACCACCTCCGACGACACCGATAAGGGGCAGGCCATTGAGGCCAGAGAAGAGGTCGCCCATTTGACGCTTGTACTCATCACGACGATCCTTGGCGCTGCCAAAGAGGCCTCCCAGATTGTCCTCAACACCAGAAGAGCTTTGGGCACCCTTATTGGCAGGAAGAGCGGCGCCAGTGCCCATGAAGTTGGCAACGTGGGCCGCAACGTCGACTTTGCCACCGCCCTGAGTTGAGCCCATGGGTCCGACCTTGCCAGACGCGATCTCAGCATCACGGATGATGCCGGTATCTGCCTGGGCGCCGCAAGAGTTGACGACGCAGTCACGAGGTGTACCATCAGTGACTGAGTAGGCTTCGAGTCAGTACAGTGATCAAGTAATCAACGACGATGCTCTGGTACAAAAAACTCACCAGTCAAACCAGGCATGGTAACGCCATTAGCACCCTCGATAGACCGGATCAGAGCGTGTCCAGAGACAGTGGTGGCAGCCACAGCACTCAAAACAAGTGAGTAACGCATTGTGATATGAAAAGAATGGTAGTCGTGCTAAGATTTATCACGATGTGGAAGAGAGAAGGCAAGGTCACCAGGACTGTAAAAGAAGGTGTGAGTGGTGAAAAAAAAAGATTAAAACGAATGGAGAGAATGATGTTTTTTGTGAGAAGACAGACAGAGAGAGGAACAAGAGGTGTAATATATAGCAAATGTCCAACTCAACGGCACAGACTGGCTCAGGCACGACAACACAGCGCCCCTCTCGCGTCTTTCCTATTCCATCCCGCTTCTTTTTCTTAGACCCATACATCCACGGGCACGTCTGCTTTGTTTTTCCAGCCATGACGAGGCCAGAAAGGGCGAAAGCAAAAGATGACATGACGAAACGCTCGTCACAGTCCAGCGCTGTCCCCCAAAGTAGAAAGAAGGCCCAAGTTAGCGGGAATCGAAACGGGTGGCCTGAAACGTGGACGAGATCAGACCGCCACCGGTGACCAGTTCACGACTCGACACCCGCGGTGTAAGCCCTTCATGATTGTACAGTCTCGTCCGGCCGGCGGCCCTAGAGCTTGACACGAAACATTATGGAGGACAGACAATGGGAGGCTATGCTACTGCGCATCGCTTCATCGCAAGCACTTAGCAGACTGCGAGGCGCGCTTCCCACACGGCGTAGGCGTCAATGATTTGGCGGCTAGTGGCGGATCCCTGAATTGTTCCGATGGGCCGTTTTGGTCGTGTTTCGGAGGGAGAGCCGGTCTTTTTTTAGTCGGTCATGACTAGAAAGATCTTGTCTTTGGTAAACGTGGAGGAGATGGGTAGTTGAGGCCCCAGATGATGAGGACGATGATCGAAGCAGGATCGCTCCTGCCGCCAAACAGCACCCCGTAGTTCCGGCCGTGTCCAGTCAGAGCGCCCAGAGACAGCGCATCGCCCCACTGACCCGATGGATGGTGGGCCGTGTTTCCGCCATCCGGTGAGTTTGGACCCCTTCATCCGTCGAACATACTGTATGGCGGGGCCATAGGTGGGGTGGCCAATGGTATGGTCAATAGCGCCTTCCGTTGCATCAAGCGTTCGGCGATAGAGTTCGGCGTGGTCCCGCGAGGCTGCGACCTGCCGACAACCACGGCGGCAGACAAACATTCCACGTGTGACGCTCTTTCACTCATTGTAGGTACGCTCCTCTGCAGTTGCAGCTCTCACCAGGCACATGTCATACGCGTATGAAGCTGCCGTCAGCCCTGTCCAACACGCTCTGCCGCAGTCGTCGCCTCCTCCCCTTCTCACTCGCCTCGGCATCACCAGTGATCACCGCCATCTGGTCCCTCTTTTTATTTGTAAGGGCCCGATCATGAAGTTCCAACATTAGGTACCGTGCGCGTGGTTCCTGGACTACCATCTAGCCCGTTGACTGTGCGCGATCCTGTCGGGCTTCGCGATTGGGCCACGATTGTCTTCAGTATCGGTCTCTTGTGTTTGATCCGGTAAAATCTCCATTCGTCGGGGCTATCAGGTGTGCGTTGTTAGTCGGAGAGGCTGCTTGCTGGACTTTGTTTCGTGGTGTTAGCGTTGCGAGTCTATCTGTGAATTTTGTATAAGATCCGACCTGGAACTCCTCGAAATTCAATTTTCTTTTTATCCCATCCACTCACACTACTTTCCACTTCATCATTCACTACCTTTATCAATTTAACTACAATCTGGCCTGGTGCTATTTTATCTTCAACTTCAAAGTCATCAACCTTTTTATCCAAACAATCCCCAAACAACCATCAATATGAAGTGCTCTGGAATCGTCTCCGCCATCATGGCCTCTGCCTGCCTCGTCAGCGCTGCCCCAGCCCTCCCCAAGCGGGAGAACAACTTCGGTGGTGTTGCTGGACCTTTGGGCGGCATGCTCGGTGGCAGCGGTGCCAATGGTGCTGGCGCTGGTGCCCAAGATATTACCTCTGAGTTCTTCAAGCTTGGCGATGCTCTTCTCAACATTCCCGGTGATGCCTTCAGCAACCCTGCCTCCATCATTGGCAACTTGGGCAAGACCGCTGGCTCGCTCCCCAAGGATGGCATGAACGCGGCCAAGGACAGCATGGGTGGCAAGTAAAGATTGGATATTTTCCCTGCTTTAACTCACCAATAATGGTATGTTGTCTTATTACTACGTAAACCTAGTCGCTGTTCTCTAACACTCCTGATACAGACAACGACTACTTTTTTTGAACACGACTTTCCTTAAATTTTCTTCGACAAGACTTTCTTTAACAATTTCGTCCTTTTCTTCTTCTTGATAGTTAGACTTTGTGGAGGAAGTACGGGATAGCACCCAAGTGTGCTTGGCTCAAGATGTAGTACTATAGTCCTTAAATTATAATGCATCGCGAGATGTTTGCTGTACTCCGAATTCTGCTCCAACATTATTATTCTGCCTCCCAAATATATCCGTGTGACCTCGGCCAATATCTCGTTGTTCACATGTCAATTTTCTGAAACACTGATGGCTAAAGAACGAAACGTGAAGAGATCAGTGTACACAGGATCAGCGATGCTGGTCATACATCTGATCGTGGGGCTATGGGGTTTCCACCTGTGTCAATTGAGAAGTTCTTCGGCTCTCAGCATCTGACGTTTGTCCGCGCTCCCTGGCTGTCATTGTGTCTTGCCATTGTCCTAGTGAAACTGCATCAAGATAAAAGAAGATATATTCTAAATTTCACATGGTATCGGAACATACATGGGAACGGCCCAAAGTTCTATGACACAATCACGGCAAGTCGTACAATCACTCCGATGCAAATGTGAGTACAGATTTAAGAGTGAGCACACATCATGAACGTAAATTTGAGGCACGATTACCATTATTGTCCCACCAATTAGGTATCTCCCTACCAACTTGCAAAGATAGTCGCCAAACCCAGAATATGAAGACCACAGTCATCTAGACTACACAGATGTACTATACACACGCACACGTGCGCATGCAGAAGAAAAGTAACCGCCCATTGCCTCACCTCTTCTAGGCGACGCAACGAGGTAAGAAAGGAAGAAAAGAAGTGCACCATAGCCCGTTAGTGATTTATGAGAGAGAAGTACGTATGATGATAGAGGCAAAGTTTTATGCCATATATGAGAGGGAAAAGGAAGAAGAAGCAGAATGAGATAGAAGACCAGAAGAAAAAGAGAAAGAAAAATACATCCTTGGCAGGGTAGGGAAACAAGATACATATACACGGTGAGTAACGACAGCAACAATTGAAACGCAGACTATCGCATCAAAGCGCAAACCAGGCCCAGTACTCCGCCGCCAATCCAATACAATTTCTCTCCCGCACCGATCGATGCCAATATCTTACACACAGTGCTCGTCGGCCACAACAACTCAAACATCTCCCTCCTAACCCCAAACAAATGAGAGATTAAGAAGAATGCTCGAAAAAAGAACTTGTAAAAAAATGATGACCGGAAACCCACCGGGACCACATGATGTTATCAGAACAGAAAAAGATGAACTCGGAAAGAAACGAAACAGAAAAAAAGAAAAGAAGAAAAAAAAGCCAGCCTTTCTCATAAGGAAAACAACAAAGAAAAACAGCCCCAAGAGAGAGTAAAGAGGCCACACACAAAACTACTCCTCATCCACACTCCCCATCACCCCTCCCCCACCCCTCTTCCCCCCCTTCATCCCCATCCTCAACATACTAAATCTCTTCCTCATACTTCCCTTCCTCTTCACCAGCCCCAGCACATCATGCACCGGCGCAGCCTCCTCCCCCTCCCCTTCTTCCTCCGTACTAAAACTCCTGTCCAGACTCAACTTACTAGCCAAGCTAGCCCGTCTTGCCTGTCCTTCAGACGACACGCCACTTCTCCGGCCCTGCAGCTCCTCATCATCCATGCTCTGCGCCCGGAAGAGGCTCTGTCGGCGAGCCTTTCCCGTACTGCGATTGCGACTATGGGAGATGCTAGATCGCGGGCTAGCGTGGGGTGTCTTGTCGGCGTCGACGACGGTCGCGTGCTCGGGCTCTGACTGCCGACGGCCGGGCAGGAAGCTCAGTCGTGCGCTGCGTTGCTTGAGCGAGACTTGGCGCACCAGGGATGTGTCTTCCGGTTTGGCGGCTCCGTTGATGGAGGACCCGGCGGTGTTAGAGCCTGGTAAGGTGTTGCCGTCGTGGGGGGGGAAGGAGCTGCGGAAGGCGGTCGAGGGGGTTGATACGGTTGTTTCGCGGGGCGTTGGCGCGGGAGGGGCGAAGAGGGCAATTTCGGGCTCGTATGCTAGTTCGAAATCTGAGAAATGAAATGAGTTCTCCGCACGGAAAGCAGCTAGGTGTGGAACTAAGGGCCTTTTTGATCGTATCGGGAACGGGGCAGAGAGCGTAGGGGGGGTCAAGGGGAGAGGAAGTCAAGGAGAGAGGGCAGGTATATATATCTTCATGTTCATAGTACGATATGCTTACATTTCTGAAGTTCATCCTGCTTCCGCACCAGCGTGGCATTATTGCTGCGCGCAAATAGAGCCAGCACTCGCTTGAGCATGATGGCATGGTCCACGAGCGCCATCTTGATGGCCATGTCCCGCGGCTCCAGCAGATCCATCTCATCCTCATCTTCGTCCTCACCGTCAGGCTGGGGGAGCAGCTTCCGGTAGCACATGACGCTCTGCTCGGACAGCGGGTTCACCGAGATAGATACGGCGTCCAAGAGGAGCTGCGAGACGCCTCCATCTTCTCCATCCGCAAAGCGGCGCTCCAGAGCGGTCATCTCCTGCGTCTTGCGCACGATGCGCTCCAGTGCGGTTTCATGCGCATCGAGCTGGATTTCTTGCGAGTCAATAATCTCACTCCGTCGCAGAATGGTGGGGAACGGCTCCGCTGTATGGAAGACTGCCTTTTCTGCATAATGCTCTCTCACGGGCCCGGATGTGCTGCGCTTGGTTGTATAGGAGAACGACTGCGGATGGGAAGACACTAAGAAGTCGCGGATGACCTGAGGTACGCGTGCCCGTTGGTACACTTGGTGCGTCAGATCACGATGCGGCGTCACAGACGACACAACCAGGAACTGTCCCTCAACCTCGTCGATGCCGTCCGAGGTGACAATCTGTGCAGACGGGTACTGCTCTTGAATGCGATCCGTAAAGGCCGCGGCTCGCTCCGTGGGCGCCCCTTCATATATAAACGCCTTGTCTCGAACACCAGTGGGGAATCCGAGTCCCTTGAAGACAACCTTGAAGTACCGAGGAATCAGCTTCTCGCTTTTGGATATGGTGTCGTAGATGGTCGCAATGGCACGTTCCGTTCTAGCCAGTTTAGCAAAGTCAAACACGTTGCTCTCGTATTGGACTTGCAGTTCCTTGTACGCTGTCAACGCGTTGCTCCACGATTCCCCCTCTTCGAATTGCTTGATCATGTCGAAATAGATCTTTTCTTTGCGTTCAAACTGCGTCTGTGCGGGAAACTCGGGCTCGGCCAAAGGCTTGACCTGTCGCGTAGGGTCCCAGTCATAAAGATCGGCATGAAGCCGCAGAGCAAGACCTGCCTCGGCGTGGTTTCCTGACTCTGCCTGAAGGTTGGCGAGCTGATGGACGTAGCGGACGAAGATCTCCTCCTTTTGCATGTCCCGGAGGAACTCCATCAACCGAAGCCGGTGTATGATGATGTGTGTGGCTTCACCGTTTGCATCACCACCGCTGTGTACGGCAACGAGCAGATCTAGGAACTCGTCCAATGTGCCAACCAGATCCCGCACTGCGGCATGAAGCGGGTGATCGGGGATCTCATGCAGTGGCTCAAAGCGCTCCAGCAGCTCTCCGATGAACAATTTCTGCAAAATACTCTCTGTGAGCGGCTTGGACTTGAAAAAATAGTCCAAGCTGTCAATCATTTCTGTCTGAATCACCATCAAATCCTCGCTCAGTGTCCACTCGCTGACGATCATGGTTTGCAAGACCTCAACGGCCATCCTCCTCAGCCCTTGATGCACGCTCAAGCACAGCTCGGCGATGGGCCCTACTAAAGTCGGGACGTATTGGACCTGGTATCCTCCAATCTTGGCCAGACCGTACCGATCACACTCCTCGGCAGTCGACTCCCATCCGATAGCCCCCCACGTCGTGCGCAGGAGCTCGGCACCGTCTTCTCGCACATCCCCAGCAATCTTCCACACAGCCCTGCGCTTCTGTTCAGGGAATGTTTCCAGAGCCAATGAGGTGCTCCCCACTAGCTTGAGGAGGGTCGTGAAGAAGAGTTTCCATAGTTCCGTGTTGAAATCTTCCGCCTCATCAGGGTCCGGCAAGAAAGAGTCCAACATGAGATTCGCCACATACTGTAAGGTGTACATCGTGGACTTGTGATGATATATGTGCACACTGAGCCACTCGCGGGGAAAAGCTTCACCAGAAAGGATGCTCATGTGCACGCGCAGCAAGTTTTCCAAAATGGTCGCCAGATGATGCTCGGCAGCCATTTCGAGCTGCATTCCGGGTGCCGAGTTGGAAACGGCGGATAGAATGGCTGATAGCTCTGCCAAGCCTTCGTCAAATGTGAGACTGTCGGTCACAGCTTTGGTGGGGAATGGATATGTCGTTGGGAAGAGGAATGAGAGACGATTTCGTGACTTTGGTGGCGAGGCCAGCAGCGACAGATAGGAATCAATAATCCTCGGGATATGGTCCGGAATCTCTGGTCCCAGGTGATCTACTTGGCTAGCAAGCACGGAGCAGCAGAGGCGGACCTGCTCGCGCCATTGCTCCGTCGCCTCTTCCGTGTGGCCCCAATGCGGTGAGATCCAGCGAACCGTGTTGGCACTCAAGGCCGCTCTCTGGTCCGGGTGTGCAAACAAGTCTAACTTGGAGTAGTTGATGATGAGAATAAGCTTGTAGAGAATCAATTTTCCCTTGACTTGCGTGCACGAGTCCATGAAATCAATAGCGATGTGCAGAATCTCCTCGGTGCTCAGCAGGCCAGTTAGCTCGGGCAACCAGGTGTGAAAGTGCTGAACAGCCAACGTCTGGCTGCCCACCAGCAGGGGAGCCGAATTCCTCATCATTCCATCCAGGGCTTTGAAGATGGAGCGTAGCTGTCGGGTAAAGGTCTGCGAAGATGACGTGATGCCGATGCCAGCTTCCTTGGCTTTTTGCTGTTTACGTGCCTGTGTGATGAACTTCAAAATGTGTCTGACCACCTTGAACGTGGACCGTAGGTTTCGGGATATCTCGGGAGCGGTAGGGTTTTCGAGAAGTCGCGTAAATGATCGAACGAGACTGGAAGTGGCGAACGGATAGCTGAACTGGGTTTCTGCATATTGGTCAACCAGAGGCCCGAGATTGAAGCGCCGATCATGCACGATGCCCAGCACTCTGACCAAGGCGGTGAAGACAAGGTCCTCCAGCTCCTTGTTCCCTGAATGCTCGACAAGAACACCAAAGAGCCCGTCCAACACATCATTCAACAGCTTGACGACTTCAATTTCGGGCACAAACATGAGCTGCCTCAGTACTGCCAGAACCTCTTCCTCGGGCAAGTCTTTCCACTTCAGCAGACCCAAGATGACCCTGTCCTGAGAAAACCGTGTGCTGCAGAGAAAGGTGCTGGCAAAGAGCATTGCCAATGGGCCCGTCACATTTTCGGAATGCTCAGCTCTGCCTCTAGGAGCCCAAGGTACCGATAAATAGCCGCCCTTACCGGAAGGGCCAGGCAACGCCGAAAAGGTATTCTCGTCCACCTTATAGAGAAGAACACCATGACGGCCGTCTGCGATGAAGGCCTCTCTATCCCAGAGCGGCATATGGGCTACAGCGAACGGGGGCCCCGGCACATCACACAGGAACATGACAACGTGGGCTGTGGATACGTCACACGGTGATAGCGAAAGCCGTATCGTCTGGTTCCACGCCTCCCCGCGCTCGGTCGTGGATGATTTGAAGGTCGTCACAGGCATCTTGTTGGAGCCCTCGTAGATGCAATTTTCAAACCTTTTGCCCTCGGGGCCTCGGACCTCAAGCGTGACTTGAAAGTTTGCACCGCGGAGCGCCGAAGGCATGCTGGTGGCACTTCCGCCACAGCGCGACAGTAGATTGTGGCGCGCGAGAGACGCGCTGTTCAGCGTCAGATAGATGTCTGATCTCGATTTCGTCGGGGCGCCGGAGAAGCCCATCTTGTTAGTCTGTGAAACTCCGGAAAGTAGTGTTGGTGTGGCCTTGATCAAGGCCTCCGCCTCCGGGTGGTTGAAGGCTTGCAGAGAGACCTGAAGTCGCTCGCCTCGACGAGACTTTTCGTATCGCCCATTGGCATTATCCATGAGCTCACGAATCAGCGCGTCCAGGCCGTCAGAAGAGGAAGATGATGAAGAAGCGGCAGCAGAAGACTCTGCATCCACCGAAACTCGATTGGTAGTAGGCGACCAGATTGTAAGGACCTGTTCCCCTTCGCTATTCTGTTTCATGATGGAGTTCAGCTTGAGAATACCAACACCCACAGTACGCTGCACCGCTTGCGCCGAGTCTGGTGTGTTGCTACCAGCCCTTGTGCTGGCAGTGCCGGGGGGGTCGTCGCACTCTGCGGGAGTGACTATTTGCTGGCCATGCTGTTCAGATACGGACTCCATTTTTGGCAACGGTGAGCCTCGAGAGATATTTGGTCGTCCAGACTTGCTCCCCCACATTAAACTGCGTCTCATAGACTTGCTTCCTGACGAAGCAGACGTCTTGGAGTTTTCTCGAGACGCGGGACTGTCGTTCGTGGTTCCCGGTCTTGATATCGTTTTGGTGGCAGTCATGACTTGTTGCGAGGCCAGGACTTTGACAACGAGATACAGTTCGTTTTCGACTGACGGTGCATCTCCAATGTCCTGCGCAGACAAGTCGACAAATAGCGTCCGAGACGAGGTATCCTGCGCAATGCCTCCAATGGAGCCGCCCGCTGGTATCTCAGCCATGAAGGCTTCTGATAATACCGACAACTTGTCGTGCCGGGGTTTCGAGGCCAGAAATAGGACTAAGGTAGTTGCCTCAGATGATGATCCAGCAAATCCCTTGACATCAAGAAGTAGATGGTGAAGGCTTGTAGATTCCACAGACGGTCGGGGCGGCTCGTCAAGAATACTCATGACAGACTGCAGTCGAGTCACTTCCACGACTGAATCATCTCCGGTGAGGATCCTGCCTCTCGCTGCTGGGTCGCGGACAATGATTTCTCCCCCGCAAAGCTTGTTGACCCGTACCAGATCCCATACTGTCGTTTCCCGGAGCGCTTCGTATTCGTGAGACGTGAGAACATTGTACAGGAATTGTTGGCGACTGAGATTGAGGCTGGTGATGAGCCTTGAAAGCTTGTCTAGATCGGCATATTGTCGAGACAGCAAGATTTCATGCAGATTCTTGGAGTGCCATTCCCTCAAGCACGAAGCAATCTCGTCAATCAAGGGCTCGGATGAGGATGTGGGTGTCTCGTCGCCAATCTTCAGTAGCGGCACCGGCGCGGCTGGTCTTGGCGCATCTGGATCTCGTTTTGATGGAGGAATAGACAGGTTGCCAGCAATGATTCCATTCGGCAATTCCGATAACGGTCTGCGTCTCTTTTTGATACTGTCCGTCTTGACCAGCGATTTTGTTTTTTTGGCCCGGACATCGACAGTACCTTTCTCGATCGCATCGCCATTCAATTCTGGACTTGCCACCGGTAGATTCTCGTCTGTAACGCTGTGGTCTTTGTTCTCGTCTTCTTCTTCGTCTTCGTCTTCGATGTCGTCTTGGTTGTCGTCTTGGTTGTCGCCCTCGTAGTCAATGTCTGGTTCATCCGACTCCCCAAGCATCTCTCGTACCTCGACGCAGCTGCGGGGGAAAATGCCACTAAAGACGCGAGCCTCCAGAGTCTGGCCCTTGACTGAGGTTAGACCAGCGAGCAAGCTCGGAGGAGCGACCAGGTAGCCTCGCAGCCAGTTCCCATCGGGCGTCTCCTCGATGATGTAGAGCTCATCGCCGATTTCGAGAGGGAGGTCGGCCGGGCTTTCGGCAGTAAACGGGTAGGTCGCA
Organism: Claviceps capensis; assembly: GCA_018360045.1. Classification (NCBI taxonomy): domain Eukaryota; kingdom Fungi; phylum Ascomycota; class Sordariomycetes; order Hypocreales; family Clavicipitaceae; genus Claviceps; species Claviceps capensis. The sequence continues at coordinate 24,933 of SRPN01000001.1, read as the reverse complement.
ACAGCAAAGGCGATGCGAGGAAGGGGTTGCCAGGGCATTGAACAATGGGCGTCAGCGCTCTCGAGGGCGCTGAGGCAGATTGTTGGCTGGCTGGACGAGAAGCTTTCAGAGGTCGGGCGCAAGGTGTGGGAAGGTTGTCTCGTCAAGTCGGGCTTATACCAGATGCGCGCTCGCAGGCTCGGGGCGGAATATCAAAAGCATGAATGGATGCACGGCGGCTCAGCTGCTCGTGACAGGCATCGATCGGGCTCCCAACTCACGGTTGGAGGAGCAATAAGCCGAAAACAAAAAATGTGGATGAGGCTTCTTACAAGTTGGGTCCCAGACCAGAAGCGCAGCACAGACTTGTTCGTGGGCCTGGGTGCATAGATTGCATTGATTGTGACTGGACTTGCAAAACCCCTGGAGACGAACCAGGTTCTTTTCTTATCGATTAGCCCGCAGATGCAGGTCCATCCTTTTCCAACGCACGTTCGGCAGATTGCAAGTTGCATCATCATCAACGACATGACGAGGGTCCAGATTGCCGGCTTTCCCCCGGTGCCACCACATTAATTCAACGCGGCCCCCGGCATGCTTCTAGTCAGACGATAGATACTTACATGTAACATACCTCAACTGGTACATACATGCCTATCCTTGGTGGTGTCGGGTCGAGGTTGTTCGGCGCCGCGTGCTGCGTGACGCTAGGATGCACGGCCCGCTACTCCGTGGACGGTCTTGGTGGGCCGCTACGGCATCGGCGTCGCCTTCGTAGCGGCTCTCGTAGCGGCCCTCGTACATAGTCGTTCATGGTGAGGTCCCCGCGCCGTGCCAGTCTCCTTGGATGCAGTTGCCAGTGATGCTTATTCGTACTCTGTAATGCTACGCTCGTAAGAAGCAATCATTGACCATCTCCATGTCTCCTCAGGGGACCGTGTCTCGGGCAGCCTGGACGCTATCTTGGAATTGGAATGGTACGACCGGCACCCATGGAGCCAGTTTGTGCCCAGGCTCTCTACTGCTACCCTAAGGCGCGAAGCGCAATCTCGGTCTGTTTGCGCAGAATTTCAATGTACTAAGGCTACAATGTGATGTAACTATTAGTTTGGAATATACGGAGATATTGAATCAAGCTACGTGCCTACCTACAGAGTACTCGTATGCTATTTGTGGTGTGTTATGCTCTAGCGTTGCCAAGGCCAACAATACAAGACGATCCTGATCCTGGCCATTTAAACCAATTGTCCGTCTGCGACGACGTTTCTATCTTCTATCCAGGCAGGTTATGTTTGGTCCTGGCGATTGTTGGACAATAATTTTGCTTCATGCCCAATACAAGGGACCAAGGCCGCGAGCTTGCTATGTACCTGTTAATGTCATGTTGTCCGGCTTGGCTTCGCTCCATCATCGCCTGGAGGCCTCAAACGAGATGAGGTATCTTTTGTGCTACCCACAGGATGACACAATTTAGAGTTCTCCTTACAGAGAGAGCCACGGTCTTGACCAGGGCCACAAGTCAACGACATGTGCGAGCGTGCCGTTGATGTGTGTTCAAACTTCAGGCACATCATTGGAGCCTGATTCAGCAAAGAATCATGAAACCCTGTCCCATCTGCAGCACCATCGAATGAATGCCTGCAATATCATGCCCCACGTCCTCCTTCGCGGGACGGCACCTGGAACCAGACACGCACGATAACCTCCGACGGGCCGCCCCCTTCTCACGCCTGATCAGGACGCTGATCAGACAACTGTAACATGTTTGTCTCTGTTAATGCAAGGTACACATCGGGCTTTTCCGCCTCAATAAAAACCTATGTACGGAGTACGTACCATCAATTCCTTTGCCACCAGTCGGGCGGCGAGCTTTCGGCCGATCAGACTTGTTACAGAGTAGCTCAGTAGGCACAAGAATGACGCTAACAGGGCTTGGCAGAGTTTCGTGATTCGTCACAGTACCTACATAATTACACTGTCTCTCGAGGCGTCACCAGCTTCAACAACAGCGCCGGCAGCTCGGCAACTAGTATTTAACTGTTGTTTCACGAGTACTTTCATTTCGAGCCCTCACCTTCGTGTATGATGAGTGTTTGGATACGCAAAACCCCGATTCGCTACCCCATCCAGCATACTGCACCTCTTCATTTCCCTCGCTGCTGCCCTGTTTGCGGCTCCCCGGGTTGAGGCCGCGTCAAGGCCTCTCGCTTCCTGCTTGGAACAAAAAAAATCGTGGCTAAACCTGACGCCAGCGTCAGAAACATACTCAGTCCCGACTCCCCGCCATACCCGCCATGTAAATGGCCATGGGTACACCCTTCGTATCCCGCCTTGAACCTAGCTCGCTGGAGGGATTCAAGCGAGGAAAGCCCCATGATGAACAGCCACCGACAGTCCCAGAAGTCTTTCTACACGCCATGGACGTGCGTGAAAAGGTGTTTGTCGAGGAACAGCATGTGCCATTGGAGAATGAGCTCGATGCTGACGACCCTCGCTCATGTCACTGGGTAGTCTATGCGACTGTGGATGTATCAGCGGAGAAAGAAGCCCGCGATCATGCAGGCAACGTGGCACAGCCGCGGAAGAGCTCTACACAAAACAAGCCCGTTGGAACCATCCGTGCCGTACCGTTCCCCCACGAGCCTCATCCAAAACCCGGGGCCGAATATTGGAACGGCCAGTTGGTGTCGACCGGCAAAGAGACTGCTCATTCACTTCCAATAGACTCCACGCTCGACAGGGGCCTGGATCGGGCAACAACATTCCACAACGGGAAGGAGCCATACATTAAGCTTGGGCGGCTAGCTGTGGTCAAGGAATTCCGAGGCCATGGCTTCTCGAAGCTTTTGGTGCAAACGGCGCTCACGTGGCTTCAATCCAACCCAGCCTTCTTTGACCCCAGCTCCGCGGAAGTTGCGCAGACAGGGGGGCTGACCAAGGCTGTATTGTCCAAGTGGGATGGCCTTGTCTGTGTTCACGCCCAAAAGGAGGCAATTGGGCTGTGGGAGAAATGGGGATTTATTATCGACGAGGAAATGGGCTCGTGGCGGGAAGAGGGGATACACCACGTGGGAATGTTCAAACGAATAAAGCACGAGACGGACGGAACTTCAGGCGTTCCTACGACATGTATAGTGATTGGTTGACATCATGGCTTTTGATCAGCAAGCATGTATTTATGATTGGATAGATGATCTTGTGCTGGACAAGTTGAGCTGTATAACAAAAAGAATGAAGAGGACGGCTAGAGGAAGGAGAAGAAGAAAGGAAGAACGGGAGGCGATAGACCGGGAGGGAAAAGGCCGGGAAGAATGCTATGCGGAATAGAGTCGTGTGTCGGGTGACCTGGGCATAGGTAGACACCAAAAACACTTACAAGGAAACGCCAAAGAATCCATTTCAATCACGCCCCTCATAAAGTACAATCATTGACTTCCTTCACAACTCACAACAGTATGTGTCTGGCAGCTTTGGTTGATTTTGCACATTGATTGCCACTTTGACTATACAATGTGCTTCAACAGACGTATTGAATTCATCCATGCTCTTTGTTAAGCCCAATATTGATTTTATTTGGCACTCTCGAGCCACACTTGACAAATAAATAGCCGTAGCGTTCCCATGTCCCGAAACGCACAAATGCAATTCTGAAAGATGCCGGAACCACGCCGAGAAAGCCCGCCGCAAACCCTCCCTATATCCATCCATCTTGCAAGCCAAAAAAATAAACCATGATTGTCCCCCCGAGAACTAAATATGGCAATTTATCGGTTGCTCTTGGCCACACGCTCCAACTCATCCTTCTTCTTGATAGCGTACGAGTTGCTGCTACCCTTGGCGGCGTTGATCAGCTCCTCGGCAAGGCACTCGGCAATCGACTTGACGTTGCGGAAAGCGGCTTCTCGGGCACCGGTGGTGAGCAAGGCAATGGCCTGGTTGACGCGGCGGAGAGGGGAGACATCGACAGCTTGTCGTCGGACGGTACCGGCGGAACCAATTCGGGTAGAGTCTTCACGAGGACCGCAGTTGACAATGGCGTCAACGGCGACCTGGATGGGGTTCTGGTCGGTCATCAGGTGGATCTGTAAAGCAATTGATGTTAGATACACCGCCTCACTTGCTGTCTGCGTCACGATTTCGGGCTGCTTGCGACGTCGACTAGAAAGAGGGCATCAAGGAGGAACAGTTCCAGCATTGCGAGTTGCTGTTATGCCGTCACAATGGTTGTCCCTGTCCCGCGTGTCCTCCCTCCTTTCCTTCGAATCGCCTATCTCCGAGGTCTGAGCGCATTGGGTAATCAACGTACAATCTCGAAGGCGTGGGCAACAATGCGGACAGCCATCAGCTTCTTTCCGTTGTTGCGTCCGTGCATCATGAGGGAGTTGGTCAATCGCTCGATGATGGGGCAGTTGGCCTTGCGGAATCGCTTGACGGCATATCGACCGGCGGAGTGCGTGACGTAGACGGGGTTTCGCAGAGAAATGTAGTCACTATTCGAGTCGGAAACAAAGAGTACATCAGCAAACAAGTTTCATACACATATATGTATCACCCAATGATTGTCATCTCCCTTGATCATCTCTTCCGATTCGTCTTTCGTAGTCTATTCGCGATTCGCATTGGAGGGGCAGGATTTGAAAACTGGGCAAATGTTCTTTGCAGAACGGTCTGGTTCTTTTCGCACGTACGTCAGAGAGATGTCGCGAACCTCGACCTCGTAATCCCACTTGTTGAACAACTTGATGTTGCCAATCTCCTTAGTGACATCCTTGGGGAGAACGTCAGAGACCACAGGGGCCTGGACCGCGATATCACCACCTTCGACAGACATGTTGAGCTGATCTGCAGTCGAAAATATATCCGGTCTTTTGCTGGCGGGCGGACTGCGGGTTAGTAGTGCAGGTTGGCGAGATGGATATTTTGTCGAGCAAGTTCTGAGATGATGCGCTCGCCGCTGGAGCTCGGCTAGCAAGAGGCAGCGAGGTTTTTTTTTCGGCCGCTGGTGGACGATCCTGACGAATCAGGAGCCGCGAGGCTGTCGGTACGTATCCTTCCGCACTGGCTTTATTAGGGCACGCGGGCCCTGGGCAAAACGCCGCCAATGCGACGCAATGAGTGGCTAGCCCACCACGCCTGGGCCCTCCACTCTTGGAGAAGTGCGTGTGGGATGAATGTCGCCTTCGGCTTCTATCGAGTGAAAATTACCGTTCCTTCCTCCACACTCCCGCCAACGACAAGCACATCAGATCAAAATGGTACGCCGAACAACTCCCCGTCATGAATTATCTCGTATCTCTCCAAAGGCGCTTTAAGTCCGCCACAGAATGAACACGCCGCAGAGAAGCACTCATTCACCGACGAAAAACGGATGAACAGACAAGCCTTTGCGAGAAAAAAAATGATTTGGTGGATCATGATACTAACGCGAGGCTTCGTTGCCTTTCGAATTATAGGCGCCTGCTGCTGGAGCTAAGAAGCAAAAGAAGAAGTGGTCCAAGGGCAAGGTCAAGGACAAGGCCCAGCACGCCGTTCTCCTCGACAAGACCACCTCGGAGAAGCTCTACAAGGATGTCCAGTCCTACCGTCTGGTCTCGGTCGCCGTTCTCGTCGACAGAATGAAGGTCAACGGCTCATTGGCTCGCCAATGTATTAAGGATCTCGAGGAGAAGGGCATCATCAAGCCTGTCGTCACCCACAGCAAGATGAAGATCTACAGTACGCCTCCCATCGACTTAGTCTGACATGACGTCAACTAAACGAGCCTCGTTGCTGACATGTTTCTTTTTTCTAGCTCGTGCTGTCGGTGGTTCTTAAGTCAGCCAAATAGGAAGAAATTTAAATTTGTGTTTGGAGTACTGGTGTCTGAGTGGCCCTCACCTCACATCTCGGAAAGAGAGGCCTCTAATGATCCTCGGCGCGTGACGCTTTGCAGTGCGATATGCTCTGTGCGATTTGCCATGACTGAATGCGAACCCAGCAAGTCTGTACTGTATGTATATAGGCAGATTCTCAATGCCAATTTCGGCAACACATGGTGCACGCCAGTCTCTTACTCGAACAAAAAAAAAACATCTACGCGACTACCTAGCCTGCTTGCACTCCCGCAGTACCTATGGCACTTATTCGTAGAAGCAAACCATGTCCCGCCCGAAGCGAGTTGAACGCTCCCTCTATAACATATGATATATCCATCTAGTTGAGACGCAATGAACCACCCTCCGTGTTGACTAACAATGTTGAGGCACAATGCCCGTCCCTTGTGTGCTATATCATCAGTTTGAATATTGTAGCGTACATAGGACGGACTTCGTACCTACAGGCGCATTGAATGAAATGGCGTAGTACAGCGGCTTCCAGTCACGATCTGGATCGAGGAACATTCTTTCCCAATAGTCTTTCCCAATAGCGATGACGGCACGTAGCCGAGGAGGGCATCGTGACAAATTCTCGTACAGATCAGAATTGTGGTTCCCCATCAGCGTGATAGGCCTTTACCACGCTTCTATGACAAGTCATTGTGCCATTTACCAAAATTAGAGCGGCAACAAGATGATGTTGTCCTGTATCTTGAAGCGCTGCATCACTGAGCCACTGGCGACTAGGAACAAGGCGACTATCGTGGACTGCTATCTATGGAAGAAATCGCAATTAAGAAGCGATTCTCCACCTCTATCTAGTCGAAGTTCCTGTCTGTCGTAATATTACGGTCTTACATCATGGGACGGCACCGATGCCAGTTTCTCAAGCGTTGTTTGGACAGAATTTTGCTCGCTGGAGCGCACACACGTGTGATGTGACGAGAGTTCAACTCCTGATTCAGACATGCACCTAGTAGGTAGGCAAACATGAACACCGTGTGAGTAGGGCATCTTGATGAATAGACATATGTATGTCCAAGCAATTTGACATGTCATCAAACTGATCAAACAAGCTCAAGCAGATCAAGGCCTGTGGGGGTGAACTCGTCAAACAAGGCACACGAGTACTGGAGTACCGCAGTTTGTGGAAGTCTCTTCAAGAGCAAAACCGAGGCTCGATGAGGGTGCAGCGATAACAAGGAGAGGGGACATGAGACGGGCAAACGGCGGGTTTGGGCAGTTTGAGTGGGTGCGAAAGGTCTGAGCCAGGATACGCCCATTGAATTTCAGGATAGGTATGTTCTCCGCGGCTGAAAATCCATATGTGAGTCGTGAGAGTCGGAACTCTGTCGGGAAAGCCGAAAGGCTGTTCCGACGCACCGATTGACGGCACCTTTAGTTCGTATCTGCCTGACGCCACGCGGACTTGATCTAAGCGTTGGATCCTTCTAGTTCCCGCACTGGTGGGAGAAATTTCTGTGAAAATGCATGTTCTCGATCATCTGCGGGTTTGAACATTTCGTGAACCGAACGAGTGCCGCTGATGAAGGGATCCGCCAAAGGGGCATGCGCAAAATTGCGATCGGGCGTGCTGCGAATCGGTACATGGCTCGAACCAGCCATAAATACTTTCAGCAGACATTGATGGTCGGGCAAATAGTGGGCAGGTCGTGCGTGGCGAGGCAAAGTAAACGAATCAAAGACGAAAAAGCCATTGATTTTGTCTCCTCTTAACTTTCAAGCCCAGGAGGCCATTTGCGATACTAAGCCCGGAACGAAGCAACGGTCGACGCCGCCCGTATTCGAATTTCGTACTGTCGGTCCCCAGTATCCCTGGCTCACAAAAGTAGGTGGCTGCGTCCAGTTGCTGATGAGTTTGTTAAGGAAGGAAGAACAAATGTGCTGTATGGAAATCATTGTTGAAACTCGAAACTGTGAAGGCCCCAAGAGAAGATAGCAAGCAGTACTGAACCTATCGAAGTCGGGCCTCTAGCGATGACCTACACGTTTATTTCCAAATTCGCTTCAGCCCCTTCACTCCGGAATTGACTGGGGGTGTGTACATAGAGGCCAGGTGTCGGAAAAAATCTCGGGGTGAACCGGTATCTCAGCTTGAGACCCTCCACGGGAATTTGACAGCTGACTGTGTATCTGGCATGTAGCTTGTGGCGGCGGATGACGGTATAGTGTACCTTTCAGCTACATCTGACATCACCTAGGGGCCTGAGGCTGCAAACATCGGGCGCGCTGTTGCTGTGGAAAACGAGAAGGCCGCCGCTGGGTACAGCAGTCATGATTCGCTAGCACTGGCAGGTACCTCGACAGACGCCGATGACAACCGCGCGGATTAAGTACTCTTTCTTGGGTTCCTGAGGATGCTAGGTAGCTGGGGGCTCTAGCGCGGCCCCCAGATAGATTCGCCCAAAGCCAGTAGGCTCCGCCGCAATTTTTTCCTTCTCCCCCAAATCCGTCCACCAGTCGGCGCAGAATTTATTTCGCTCGACTGCCCTTCTTCTCCTTTCCATTCTCTCCCATCCATCTCCTCTCAGTCCTTTGTCTTGTTTTCGGATAAAGCACAACCATCAAAATGTCTGGTGAAGCTCCTCAAAAGGTCCTGGGCATGCCGGTAAGCTACTCTACATCCCTCTATTCATTGTTATCCCGCCTTTTCCACGTGCACGACAGCGTTGGCGGTTAAGGGGCGACGAGCAAGCTAGCAGGCCATGATGGGATTGTCCCGCGCCAATCACTCAACTTCATGGATGGAATCAGTTTGACAGCGCGTCTACATCCACGGCTTCAGATCGGAGTGCTACTGCGTCCAGCACTCTGGCCTCGTTTTCAGTCCCTGGCGATGCTCTCTCTCCCTTCAACCAACGCTCGGCGAATTGGAAAAGCGAGGCTACTGCTCATTCATCTATCTTTACAAATCAAGAACCACATTTGCTAACGCTCACGTTTCCAGCCCTTCGTGGCCGACTTCTTGAGTACGTTTCAATCGTCGTCCTCTCTTGAGCATCATTTTGGTGCTGTCAATGGCTGCACGTTCTAGTGTGCCTCTGTACACCACCTGGATTGATTCATCAGCGTCTTTTCCCAATGTTTGAAAATGCTAACTTTGCTGCAGTGGGTGGTGTCTCTGCCGCCGTCTCGAAGACCGCCGCTGCCCCCATCGAGCGTGTCAAGCTCTTGATCCAGAACCAGGATGAAATGATCAAGGCTGGCCGTCTGGAGCGCCGCTACCTCGGTATCAGCGACTGCTTCAAGCGCACCATGGCCGACGAGGGTGTCATGTCCCTGTGGCGTGGAAACACTGCCAACGTCATCCGATACTTCCCCACCCAGGCCTTGAACTTTGCTTTCCGTGACAAGTTCAAGAAGATGTTCGGCTTCAAGAAGGAGCGTGACGGTTACGCCAAGTGGATGGCTGGTAACTTGGCTTCCGGTGGTGTATGTTTTCTCCGTACCCGAGGAGCCTGATTGTCTGCACACATGATCGCAGCAAAACTGACCAAATTTATAGGCTGCCGGTGCTACCTCTATGTTGTTCGTCTACTCTCTGGATTACGCCCGTACCCGTCTTGCCAACGATGCCAAGTCCGCCAAGGGCACCGGTGAGCGTCAGTTCAACGGCCTGGTCGATGTTTACCGCAAGACGCTCGCTTCCGATGGTATTGCTGGTCTTTACCGAGGTTTCATGCCCTCTGTCGCTGGTATCATTGTCTACCGTGGTCTTTACTTCGGCATGTACGACTCTATCAAGCCTGTTCTCCTGGTCGGCAACTTGGCCAACAACTTCCTTGCCTCTTTCGCTCTTGGTTGGTGCGTCACCACTGGTGCCGGTATTGCTGCTTACCCTCTTGACACCATCCGTCGTCGCATGATGATGACCTCTGGTGAGGCCGTCAAGTACAAGAACTCTTTTGATGCCGCCCGCCAGATCATTGCCAAGAACGGCGTTAAGTCTCTGTTCAACGGTGCTGGTGCCAACATTCTCCGTGGTGTTGCCGGTGCTGGTGTCTTGTCTATCTACGATCAGCTCCAGCTCATCCTTTTCGGCAAGGCCTTCAAGGGTGCTTAAATGCTTTCCTTTGTGTCTCTATCATTAGCTATTCCGTGCTGTAGGTGTGAGGATCAGCGCGCGATACGGTGGGCTGAAGATGTCTACCAAGGGATCCACAACACGTGGATATGGACTGGCTGAGACAGAAAGTTTGGAGGAGGGCTGATGAAGGAAAAAGATGTTTTTTTGCGTGTTCCTGTGCAACAGATGCTCTTTGCGGGTTAGACTGGCATCGGTATGGCGTATTACCCTTTCGGCGCTGCCGGAGCTTTTCTAGGTCGCTGTAACTATACACAAATGCAATTTTCCTTGTTGTTACTCTGTAAACACATTGTTCCTCTCGTCCTCGTGACCAATAAACTACGTGGTGGCCACTGGCCACACAACCAGAACTTCGCCGTTTTTGCAACATGAATTCCCAGGTCAGGTGAGCTTAGCGTCACTGTCGTCCAGCGTCTTGATGACTAAGGACCGTACTCGTGATAACGGCACCGAACGCGAGTTGCAACCTCCATCACGCGTGTTGTAACCCACGGGCCACGGACCTAGGGAAGTTCAAACTCACGAGTCACGAGTACCAAGAGGCGCGAATAATTTCCACATATCAAGGCTCCATCCTCGACGGCTGTCCATCACCATGCCCCCGGGAAGACCAGCAGCCCGCCGCGGCCGCGGACGACCCAGAGGGTCCACGAAGCGCCAGGAATCAGAAACACCATCCGCATCCGACCAAAGCGAGGTCCTTGAACTTTCCGACGATAGCCCCGATCAAAGGCGCCGAGATCGAGATGCACCACGCGCGTCTGACAACACGGAAGATGCAGCCGTTCCTGAAAAATCTATTCCGAAGGACCTGCTCACGAGGGTGTTGCACGAGTTCTTCACCAAAGACGCGACGAGGATATCGCGGGATGCGAATGCCGCTGTAGGGAAGTACATGGATATTTTCGTGAGAGAGGCTATTGCGCGAGCTGCCGTGGAGAAGAATGCAGGATTTCTGGAGGTGAGTCTTTGGTTCTCTTAGTGTCTGTATTTTGTTCCGAGCTTGGTGCTGTGAGGTCCGGAGGCTTGGGAAGATGTGTCATTATGGAGACTCCTAGGGATGCTGTTGAAGGCTAACGTTATTTCCCTTGGCAATCTCAGGTAGAGGATTTGGAAAAGGTTGCGCCGCAGCTTTTGCTGGATCTGTAGGGATAATTCGAGCCTTCAATGGCAACGCCGGACCTGTGACGGTAGCGACGTGGCACACACCATTGGGGTGAGAGTTTGAAGCCGGGCTTGCCTTGGAAAACCACAGCGGCCATCCAGAGCTCATGACCGTGTACTCGTTTGCGCCGGGATATGCCGACTTATGCTCGTCTCAACACAAAGATTTCCTTAATTGAAAAGAGCTTCCAATACAATGGATCGACAAGCCTCCACGATCGGCCCATCCTCTTTAGTCTCAGCTTCAGTCCGTTCTCCAGGGAGAATTTCGGTTGCTCCAGAGGATCCTTAAAGGCTTCACCGGTGACGGGTATGAGAACGCTGAAGCATCACTTGGAGAACAAGCCAGGCTTTGAATACGAATATTGGCAGAACAGGACTATCGTCAGAAAGTAGCATGATTCGGGAATACCTTTCATGGCGAAGCCTCAACTGCTTCAAAGCTTCGGGTTGACAGTCGATGAGCTACATGGCCCGCAAGAAAACATCTTTTGCTTCGCACACGAGGGATCCCAAAGCAATCGAGTCGATCTTATTCGACTTCTTAGCGATGACAGTCATGAGAGTCTCTGACCTCACCTAGGCAATACGTACATGGGCCCCTACTCTGGATGGAATATGTAGTCGGTATAATACCGATTTCAGCGCCATGGATTGTTATTCATCAGAATACGATTGCGATTCCGATTGCGATTCCGATTACTATGCGGTCGCTGGACATTCTTCGAACTATAACCTCTGTGGAATATAACATGCTGCAGTTCCAGGAACATCATTGGGGAATTGGATGAGTAATACTTCGAGATCTGCGAATGGAACTGGGACTTGAACTGGGGGCTGTGGCAGGTTCTTGATCTGTGTTTGGTGGTATTGCTTATGCCGGTTCTTCTTCTGTCTTTACGACGGACGCGGGCAGCCCTAGGTACCAGCGGTCCGGCACAGGCTGAACTATCTACATTGAGATGCACGTAGGTAATTACTGTACCGAGCACACTTCTTGTTCTCCGAGCTCACCTCGTGTATCTTGTAGAGTGGATTACTGAGTTAGGTTGGGAGAAGAAAGCGGAGATGAGACTATGCGTTGGTATCTGTGCCGCCAGGAGTGTTATCCAATATTGTTCTTGATTGACCTCGCTGCTCTGCCTAGTAGTGAATGTCGTGAACTCTTTTTCCAAATTCCATTGGCACGCAGCTATCACGAGCGGACATTGAGGCAACGTTTTGGAAGAGTTTACCAGCGTGTCAGTTGATGGTGACAGACTAGCGAATGAGACCTGACAAGTTGACCTGATGGCCTCTACTGTATTCACTGACAAGGCTTCGCATCAGCCACTTTACTCTCTACGACTCCTCTTCGACCTCCCCCTCTGCGCCTGGCCACAAAGCTCCCTTCTCGGCAACTTGTCCAGCCACCCATCCTCCCTCTTTACGTTCCCTACCTTGATGTACTTGCTGCTATTCGCAAAAAAGTCAACCCAGTGCTTAAGTGCATTATGCGCCCTCTCCTTGGCCCTCGCTATTTCCTCCTCGCGCAGCGCCTCCATCTCCGACGTTGTCCAGGCCTTGTCCACCTCGGGATCATCTATGGGTAGGAACATCTCCTCGACGCCGCGCAGATCCGCCGTCTGGTCCTCGGCAAAGCACCCGGTCACGAAACCGCGCGCCGCGTCTCGGCCCGCAAAGAAGTGATATGAGCCGCCGGGCCCGTACATGCGGCGTCCGTTGGAAACGTCGTAGATGGTGCCATTGATGGCGAGGAGAAGCGGCTTGGATGGGTCGCGGCCGTCGTGGACGAGGAGTTCTTGCTCGGTCATGTAAAGGGGGCCGCTCTGTGAATACAAAATTAGCTCCAAGTATGATGAAGAGAGTCGAAGCTCTATGCTTTAGCTCGATGAGGGAAGAAAGCTACGCACTAGTTGAGCCTTCCACCAGTCTAGGCGTAGATAGGTGGGCTTGTTCTTCATGCCCCAGAAGAAGCTGTCACCTCCGCTAATGACGTAGCTAAGGCCGCAGGATGCGATGAGCAGAAAGGAGAGGACGCGCAGGATGTCAACCCAGGGGGTATAATCGTCTTGCTCGTCATCACGCTTTGCCCTGGACTTGGACTTGGACTTGATCTTGGGCTTGATCTCGACGAGGTCGACGGTTTCGTCGTCGGTGGGCGATGCGGCTTTGCGCTGCCGGAGCTGGGCGTCGTCGGCCATGGCTGGAAGATTTCAGAGTCAAATTGATGGCGGTATTTTAGATCTTCGCGATCAAGACCGGGACTGAGATTTCGATGCTTCCTTCACCAAAAGGACTCCAGGATTGCTGTAAGGAAAAGGGGCGGACACTTCGGCGTCCAGGCGTTGTTGTTTAGGAAACTGAATACGTATGTCGCTCGAGGTACCTACATGGGGAGATGCCCCACCTGCTGGTATTGCGTTTCGTGTGTTTCGGAAGGGGATTTTGGAACAAGACACCCACGCTATGCCTCGAAGTGACGCATGGCATCCCCTGTGCACAAATACAATGCCGTCTTTGTAACTGGCAATCATCAATGGTTCAATGGCTCGTGAAGTGATTGGCTAGGCTGCGGGATGGTCTCGCACTCTCCCCCTTGGACGGGTGCCAGCCTTGTCGTGGCGCGAAACATTTTGCAGAAGTTGGTGACAAAAAGCCGAGAGAGAAAAGAAATGTGTTTTTTTGAAGGCATTTTCAATCACTCGTTTTAGTTACCAGATCTGTGCTTGGCCTCCCATTCCATTGTGCAACGAACGATGGGCGTTGGCACGGATCACATGACAACTCCGTCACTACGGCAACGCAGTCAGTGACGCATGAAGGCCGGAACGGGGTATGACCATAATTGTAAACATCAGCGCGCCACTTCCAAACAAATCCACCCAACCTCCCACAACCATCTTAGTACACTCCACGTTATCGTGCAAGGCGTCAAAATCAGGCCAGCAACGCGGGGACGGCGCGTTCCTAGTGAAGAGCGACTTGCAATTCGACGCGACAGTCACGCTATCTCAACTCCGACACCACATCGACAACGACAAATCGCCATCCTCTTTTGCACAATGGATCCCGGCGCAAGCCCACCCGGCTCTCCAGCTGGGAGACCTCTCCAGCCAGCCACCCCTGAGCGTGTGAACCGTCAAGATCCGTTCTTCTCGCCTATACGGAGCGAAAACAGAGACAATGTAGTCCACGATAAGATCAGCCAATTCAACAACATGAGCATCGCCATGCAGTCGAAGCAACTTGAGCGCAAGACGGCCGATGCTGCTCTCAAGCGTGCCATGCTGGGACGCGAAGAAGCAGAGGCGGATGCGAAGCGACTTCGCGAGGAAAATAGACTCTTGCGGAAAGAAGTCGAAGGAGGAAAAGAGCGCGAACGAAAAGTGGGAGAAAGGCTAGAAGCCGTCATGGTGAGTTGCCAGCGAGAAGCCTTGTGATGTTTCGGCAAGGAAAAAAGCCGTCGGCGGTGATTGGAGACTGACAAACCACGCCCCCTCCAACAGGAAAATTATGGACGCGCCAAGGAGACGCATGCCCATACCCAGGCACTATGGGAGAAGGAAATCAGACGGGCCAGGAAAGAAAACTTCAAGAGCCAATCCGCCATTGTCAAGCTACAGGAGGAGCTCAAGTCGGCACGAGCCACCAACAAGACGATTGAAGAGAGCCTTGAACGCGAGAAGGAGCGAAGCAAGGTGCGGGAGCAGGAAGCCTTCACTGCGCGATACCAGATTGTCGGCGTTCAAGAACAACTAGACAAGGCTCTTGAACATATCAAGATTGTGGAACAGGAACGGGATTCATTCAAGACTGCCGCTAAGAACGAGGAGGTCGCCCGCATAGCTGCCGAAGGCCGACTTCCACTACCTGTCAGCAACGATCCCATTGAGGAGCTTGAATCGCCCGAGAAGGAGAGAATCAAGTATCTTGCCCCCCCCAAACGCGGGAAGGGCCAAAATGCGCACCGCGTATCACTGTCGACTATGGAGATCATGTCATCGGCGGCAAGCGAAATGGAGATTGAGGAGCTGAGCACAAAGGTTCTGTGGGAGAGACAACGGGCCGATCGGGCCCAAGAAATGATTGAGTTTCTGCAGGCCGAGTGTCAGATGCATCTATGCTCTTGCTCCAGGGACAACAACTCAAGAAAGAGTGTGGAAGCGCCGCAAAAGAGACGACGTATGTCAATGGAGCAGGAAGACCAAAAGAGACGACGCTTGTCGACGGAAGACGAGGAGCACACAATTCTTGTCAAGAAAGGCACTGCATCGCCCGCGCACTCGCAACGAGCCGCCGCGCAGTCGTGCTCAGGCAGCCCTCGGCTATCCCTACCGCGCTCGCCACTACGAGAAGAGCAGGAACCATCACAGCCAGAACTCGAGGCAAAGCTAGTATACGAGCCAGTAGCAGTAGCTGAGCCAACAGTTGAGGCACGTCCTGAATATGAGCCTATGGTGGAACAAGGAGCAGAAAAGAAACATCCACGATTGCAGCACATCAAGTCCAAGAAGGAGCCGCGACGAAGCACCATCTTCTGCCGCAAGGAAGGCATCTTTCGAACCGTGTCTGAGCAGGAGGCCGCAGCGTTTGAAGCCGCTCAGGAGGAAGCCGCCCAGAAAGAAGCAGTCATGACTTCTGCGCCGGCCGTCCAGGAACAGGAAATACCTGCAACCACAGAGACTGAGCGAAGCCCCCGGAATTATGCCCGCACACCCTCAGTCGAGCCTCCCACATTCGCACTCATCGGAAGACCGGAGCGCAACTCGCTAGACTTCCTGCTTCTCGAAAATCCAAACGACGACGACGCGCAGTCGAGGCCAGTCTCCCCGCCCAGCATTCCCACTGCTGCGAGCGACGAGCCTGCGAGGACGTCTGCATCATCAGCAGCAGCAGTTCAACCGAGAAAGCGAACAATGTCTCCCAGGGAATCTCTCGTATCACGAGCCCACAGCACATCAACATCCTCCTTCACCGTAACAACAACGGTTCCCCTCCGCGAGGACACAGCCCGGTCCAGCTCAGCATTCAACGAGCGCCTGCGAACACCCTCGCACGGAAGCACCGCGAGTTTTGATTCCAGCGATCCCGCCATGACACCCACCATGACGCGGGAGCAGGCCCTGGCTAAGATTCGGGAACGAAGGGGTCGGGCACGCAGTGCGGCGCAGGCAGCTACTACGTCGAGTGGGAGGAAGGCCGTGGGCGGAGGAGCGGCGGCGACGACGACGACGACGACGGGGCCTAGAGGACGTGCCCTTAAGAGGGACATGAGTGCGCCTATGGCGAAGACTACGCCGCGAATGAAATGAAAGAAAGATAGATGAAGATGATGGAATGAATGCTTGGACTCCTAGGATAGAGGTGCTTGGGTAGTGGGAGCGTTGGATGAGTTTTGATGCGTGTTCGTCTTCATTCTGCTATTCTTTTTCCTCTTCTTCTTCTTCTTTATTTTCTTCTACTACCTCTTTTCCTATATACCTTCCTTCCTCCGCCCTTCTTCTCTCTCTTCTTCTTTATTTTATTCTCTTTTTATCATTCTTTACATACATCTCTCTCTCTCTCTCCTGGTTTTTGTTTCCTGCTTTACTTGCTTTCTTGCTTTTCTCTCACATGGCAGGCATGGCGACAGGCGTACAATCGTTTATACAAGATAAGATCAACTAGCACGGCTGTTGCAGTGTCTTGGTGGAAGAAGGGGTTCCTGGTTTTCTCTCTGTCTGGCTGGTCTGGCCCGGTGTGTGACTCTCGGATGTATAGCGCGTGGGGCGTGTAGAGCATGTACCCAGTATACGATACACAGGGTACTAATAACAAAAGTGTTGACTGTGTGTTTTAAGGGATTAAACCCGCTAGGGCCGTGATGTGGATGGCGCGTGGGAGGTTGACATAGATTTATTGTCTTTTGGTGGAGGATATGACCATCGGGCATAGAGAGAAATGTGAACCTACATTGATAAGATGTATCGACTCCGCGAGAAGTTGAAAACCCTCCGAATTAGACAGAAATAGCAAGACTGTCCAGGATGAATACCATTCTTCAACAATTTTGGTAGCTCGTAGTGGTTGGATGGAGACGTCTACCTAAATGAAGTAGACACATTCATTGAGAATGGACAACACCGTCATCTCAGACATTTTGGCAGAGTGGTGATATGGAGATGAACCAAAAGCAGACACATTCTACATCACGAATTTTAAGGATAAATGAACAGGCTCTTTTTTCATTGTGCTGAGCTCTACAATCAGACGTCAGAGAATCCCTCACCTCCTTCAACATCACCGACTCATCAGCTCAACTCCCCCCCTTACCACGCCCACCACCGCCCCCGTCTGGACCATCTCGCTCCCGCCACCCGCAACACGATGCTCAATATCAGCCAGTCCGCTCAACCACGAGATCATAACCTCAGGCGCCACTTCCAGCTTGACCAGCGCCTCAGCCAGCGCGGTA
The DNA here is from genome assembly GCA_018360045.1 of Claviceps capensis. NCBI lineage: Eukaryota > Fungi > Ascomycota > Sordariomycetes > Hypocreales > Clavicipitaceae > Claviceps > Claviceps capensis. Next base: position 7,370 of record SRPN01000001.1, on the reverse strand, counting down.
ATCATATCCGCTAGCGCCAAACCCCTCGTAACTTTCAGAGCATTCATAGTCCCCAAACAACTCGCCACATCCGACGTCTCCAGCAAAGTCTTAACAATCTGCGCCATAGCATCCGGCGGCGGCGCAGCAATGCAATTATAGATAGTCTCCGTGGTGATAGTATCGCGCTTTATCGCCCTGAGGCCCTCCTCCGACAACTTGGGCGCATCCCTAGCCCTCAACGGCGTACTCGACGCATGACACGCCTGCAAGACATTAAGCGCACGGCGCATATCCCCCTTACTGAGCTTCACGAGCGCATCTACAGCCTCTCCCGCAATCTGCACAGCTTCCTCATCCACCACCTTATCCACCAGGACCCGAATATCCGCCTCCTTGAGGGGACTAAAGCGGAAGCGCGTGCACCGACTGAGCAGCGCGGGACTCAACTTGTGGGAGTAATTGGCAATGATGCAGAACCGCGTATTGGCTGTGTATTTCTCCATGATGCGCCGCAGGGCCATCTGGGCTGTGTTGGTCATGGCGTCGGCTTCGTCGAGGATGATGAGTTTGTAGGACGCGACTGATGGGGCATCTGGTCTGGCTGGGCCGCCAGCGCCCAGGCTGAAGATTTGCTTTGTGCTCGCAAAGGTCTTGATTTGGTCGCGTACTACGTCGATGCCTCGGTCGTCGGAGGCGTTGAGCTCCAGGACCATCTGGCGCATGTTGCTGGCGCCGTAGATTCGTCGCGCCAGGGCGAGGACTGTGGATGTTTTGCCTGTGCCGGGGGGGCCGTAGAGGAGGAGGTGGGGGAGACGGTTGGCATCGACGAATTTGTTGATGGTGGCGAGGATGTCTTGGTGGCCGGAGACGTCTTCGAGGGTGGCGGGACGGTACTTTTCGATCCTGGGTTAACTTAGCCATTGCACATTTATCCTCGTCGTCTTTTGTAACATCCAATGTCGTTGACTCCTTTTCCTTCTTCTTTCTCTTCTCTTCTCTTCTCTTCTCTGGGCTGGGCTGGAGACTGCTGAAGCATGCGGGATAGAGATATTCACTGCTCACCATGGCAAGCTATCCTCTGCCTCCACAGGCAAGTTAGCAGTACTTCTTTTTCCCTTGGTCGCCGCCGACGAAAAGACAATATCCTTGGCCGGCGCGGGCGCATCCACGTCCATGTCGTCCCCAAAGTCGGACATGATGCAGGTTGTGCGCGGGGGGTAGTATGGACTTCGTCGGTAGCTTTTTGTAGACAGGCTGCGTGGGTGTGATTATGTTCGTGCGCTTTTCTATGCTCTATGTGCTTTGCTGTGCTGTTTGTGGCCGGATATCAAGATTCAAGTGTGAAGTTGTATAACGTTGCGTTCAAAAAGTCTACCGAGTATGTACCTGCAGACGCGTCTATTGAACGCGCCGGTACGTGTCACTGGCGTTGCCTTTAATTAAACCCCGGTCATTCCCGTCCGCCCACCACAACAGGTACATGTACCTTACCTCCTACAGGCTACAGCTACAGGTAGTACAACACCAATACTATTGCCAAAGATAGCCATGGCGCGGAACTACAAGATCTGCATCGCAGACTGAATATGGTTTTACGCATGAGTCGATTCCTGTTCGATCTCTTCGCGTTCTTGTGCCCCTTGGGGGAGGGGGGATCTGATCAAACACTCCACCAAGGCCACAATACCTCACGCACAATCAATACACAGTCTCCCAAGGGCCAATACCATTAATCCCTTTAGCCCTACGAACAAAGTCTTCATCGAGTCGAAGAATGCCCCATATACGCCCCTCTCCGAATTTATTGCGCCAACAAGTGATTTGTCCCCAGCCCAACATACTCAAACATAATCGGAATCTGCGCCGTGGCAAACCATGCAATTCCTACACCCAAAAGATTAGCTATGCCCGCGTCTCTGAATAAGATGTGAAATGGAATGCACCCGCTATGAAAGCTGGCCGGCATCAGTATTGTCTTACCTGTGTACACCACCAGCTTGGTCACTACTTCAACATCATACCTCACACGCGGCCGAACGAGCCGTGAAAACATCTCTTCTTCGTCTGGCTCCGGTTCCTCGACAACTTCGCCCATCTCTTCCACGCTCCAGGGGCTGCTGGCTTCACCATTACTGTGACTAGGACCGTGAGTGTAGCTGTAACCGTGACTGTGGCCGTGGGCCAGTGGATCAGAGCTGGGAGAACAAGAGCTGTGCTTCTGCCGTCCCGGCATGAGAGGGCTCTTGTTTGGCTGATCCTCGTCCTTGCTTTGCTGATCCAGGTTGCTAGACTTGGTCCGTAAGCTGTGGTTGCTGCTTATGCTTTCTCGCCGCCGCCTTTCGCGGTACGCAAGCGTCTCGTATGCATCCGCAGCGCTCTGGGGCCCAATGGACACGGATCGCCCGCGGGTAGTCGGATGTCGGATTCCCTCCACCATGCGCGGAAAGTCAGAGGCTTTCGGGAAGAGGGTGTCCAGACGAGATCCCGGAGGCACAGACTTATACTCGCTCGCGGGGGTGAAGTACCGCCGTGGTAGATCCCAACCGTAGTTTTCCATCAGCCGGAAGAGATGAGGCAAGAATCGCAGCAAAGCGGGTTTCATGGTTTCTCTCCATGCAAAAATCACCAGCACTCCGAAAACAATTCGGGCAATGTTGATCCATATACCGAGCGGTGCTACATCAATGATTCCATCACCGTACGCATGCGTTTTCCAAGGATCCGACGCAATCTTGCCATATGTCCATGTCCCAAACTCGACGCCAATGACCACGCCGGCGAAAGCCACGCTGTCGTCAAAGCACGGGCAGTCGTCGGCAGGCTCGGGATGAACTCGGACAAAGATAATGACGATCAAACCGACAACAACGGGAGCTATCCACGAGCTGGAATGCATATACGCATCGAATGACGGGCCGTAGTAGAACTCGATGACACCAATGCCAGCGCCGATGGCTGAGCCGACCAGGACGTCTAGAAACCCATGCATCCCGCAGTACAGACGGCCAAAGACAATGGACGCCGCATAAAAGTAGCACAGAGGTTCCAGTATCATCCTGACCGTCAAAGGCAACGTATTAGTCGGACTGTGCAGGCTGAACAGCCCATACACAGCTACCGACAGTGCATTGGCACTGTGCGTCGAAGGAAACCCGTATTCGAGAGCGGCCGACCCGGACATGGTGATTCGATTGAGCGGCGGCGAGAGAGGCCGAGGAAGCGAGTAGAAATCTTTTATAAAGCCTGTCCAGAATACGCCCAGCGCAAGCATGTGAACCAAGCTGCGAGCAAGTGTGCGCGTTAGCATTCATTCTGTACCCCAATTCCCTCTAGGACACAAGCAACAAGAGAAGGAAGGGTTAACAAAAACACATACCCTTTACCGAGAGACGCCCATCCGCACCAGAAACATATCGGCAACCCAATCATGAAGAATGTGTGCGTTCCCAGATTGGCCGTGATAGCAAAGTAGCTATCGAGCGCTGGCGTGCGCAACTTGCCTTGCATCCAGGCCAAGTACGGCGTCTCCCAACGGATAAGCGGCAGAGCCTGTTGCCTTAGACGGTATCGCCATCGTGGAAGTGCTCTTTTATCTGCAGCTCGACAAACACAGTCCGCAAACCTTTAGCTTCAATTCCCATGCCGTCGCCATCGAGTCTCTGCGCTCCTCAACCACACGCCCTACCCTCCGCCATCCTTGCCAACCAGGACTCACAATGATTTACATTTCTCAGCCCGGCGTCCACAGCCTTTTCATGTTTCGCAGCATAGTCGGCCGTCGTATTCGTGCTCGTCGTCGTCGTCGTCGTCGTCGTGCTGATCGCGCTCGTCAAAGCATTCGGTGGCCGGCCCTCCCATCGCGTGCCGCTCATGATGGGAAAGAAAAATGATGAGCGACAATCAGATGGACAAGGATCGAGCGAGCGCCAATGAGGTGGAGAAACAAGGGCAAGCTCAGACGCCTACATTGAGCACATGCACAAGGCGCGGTGAGGATTCAATGATTCACAAAAGGAGTGACGACCCGAACGGCTGATGAAACAACATGAGAGGTGCGCGGTGTAAATTGACGAAAACGAAAGAGCCGAGCTGCGTTGGCGCTGAACTTGAATGGCGGCGGAAATAACTACCGGCCAAGGTGGGGGAGGGGGAGTTCATCTCCTTAGCTGCCGCGCCGAGGATCGACCCCTTCACTCAGACGGAGATCTGTGAGGGCATCATGACTATATATGAATGACGAAGCTGTCTACGTTGGGAATGGGTGAAACAACTTCTTGTCAATGAGATGCGCTATGAGCAAGGCACAACAAGTGTTTGTCTGGTGCGTCACACCGATTCGGGGGTTCCTGCAACTTGCAAGGCTGCTATGTACATAACAGCATGTACCGCTCCACAACTTCACTTCAATAGCGCGATGAGCTTCATTTGCGCGTCCCCCTTGTCTACGTAATACGTATATGTACATACATATCATGATTTCTACATCCAGTCTCACCTTCGGCCTTTCCCATTTATAGACCACCCCCATTATCCCTCATCATGTCGATATCTCCCCTCCTCGCCGGCAAACACACCGTCGTACTAGGCGCCACCGGCATAATAGGCAGCCACATCGCCCGCGCATTCGCTTCCCACGGCGCCGTCGTGACCCTGCTTGGCCGCTCAGCCGTCCAGGCGCGCGCAAAGCTAGAACCCCAGATGCAGGCGTACCGGAGAGGTTCTGCCGATACAGAGGGACCGTCTGCCCATCGCTTCATTAGGTTGGACGTGGCGGATAGGCCGAGCATCAAGGATGTATTTGGCCCCAGGGCTGCAGAAGTAAGACAGAAGCCTTGCCCACTTGTGTGTGTATATGTGTTGTCTGTATAAAATGGTACATGCTGAGTCGAAGTCTTGGCATCACAGGACGGAAGCCCCTCAGTCGGCGCAATGGACATCCTCGTTAACTGCGCCGGAATAGCCCAGACCACGCTCCTAAAAAGGACATCGGATGACGCCCTGGCTAGTATCCTTGAGACGAATCTCCTGGCCACGATGCTTGCATGTAAGCATGCGAGGGTGAGGCAAAATGGTACTTAACACAGCCCCATCTTACAAACATTCTGGTTGTCTCTCTAAACCATACAAGAACCGCCATGTCTAACGCATCAAGCAAACAGGGTGCATCATTAACGTCTCCAGTCTCATGGCTGTCAAGGCTGGCCTTGGAGTCACTGCCTACGCTGCCTCCAAAGCCGGTGTAGTTGGTACGTCTCAGTCTTATTTTCCATGGTTTTTTTATCTCATCGTTCTCTCTATACGGCCATCCATCCTCATGATACACGTTCAGACTGGATGGAACATCAAGTCATGAGATTCCCTCTTTTCCCCTACTAATACAGACCACGTCAATATACACCGAAAGCTAATTACAAAGTCAAAACTCTTTCGATAGCCTTTACCCGTGCTCTCTGCCTCGAGATGGCGGCTCGTTCTGTTCGTGTCAATGCTCTTCTGCCGGGTTGGGTAGAGAGCGCCATGTGGAATAGTAAGTCTGGTCCTCTCTCAAGATATACAGCCTGCGCATTCTCTTCTCATTGTAGGCCCCATGCATTCAGTGGGGTAGAGCAGGAAGAATGAAGTAGATGTGAAGAGAAAATCCTGCAAAACGCCGAGCCTAATTAAACTTTCTCTATTAGATCTAAAGCCTGAGATCAAAGAGGCCTACCTTGGAGGAATACCCTCTAACCGGGTGGCACATCCTGCTGAAGTAGCCGATGCGGCAGTCTTCTTGGCCACCAACGGATATGCCAACAACTGCGTTCTCAACCTCGACGGTGGGTTGAGTGCTGCGTGAGACCAGCAGCATCGTCGCACCGCCATTCTACTGCAACGATCCTCAGTCATCGTCAATGACAATGGCACCTACACTATCTTGCACGAAGAGGGATTGCCGGCTCAGGTTAGATATGTTGATGGTGCCGAGATCGACGATGTGAACTTCGCCGAAGCCTGTCAAGACGAGGTTCTTGAGTAGCTCGCATCAAGATTCTCAATTCATGAGGTTAATATGAATATTCAGCTATACCATGTCAAATCGGGCGGCGAGCTTGATTCGACATGGGGCTCTCTTGAATATTTTCTTTTCCGGGCAATTCAACTCGGTGGACCTCCCGCAGAACCGTGGTCGAAAGTTTGGAACACGCGAGATCGGCAACACGAAAATTGTTGGTATTATCTGTCTTTCCTCTTTTGAATTGATTCGCAGCCGCGATACTGACACTCTAGCACCAGCCCTCTACGACCGAGTTAAGGTTTGGGAAGTGCGTGAGGCAAATCGCTACAGGTCCAGGATGATCCCACATGATGAGGAAAGATTGGCATTCCTCAACTTGATTAAGAGAATGATTATCACGAAGTCTGATGAACGGACTCCGATGGCGGTGCTGTTAACCGACCCATTTGTGGTGGAACGTAGGAAGGAGGAAGAAAGCATATAGATTGCTGACTTCAAGAATGCATCAAGATATAGAACCATTAGATCCGTTGATGAGACTTTGGACACTAAATGATATATGCAGTCAATAATCGACCTGGTCGTCACATGTGTTACTGTCTGCATTGATGAGGTCCACCCCTTCGTCATCCAGGACTTCCTCAAGGTCCTCAAGACCGCGTTCCTTCCCAAGGACATCGCCTCGCGTGCCCTCCAGAAGGGATACGCGATCAGGCAGGGCCCCGCCCAGTCACTCGCCCATGAACAGGGCAAGTGGCTGGACGGGACCCTCCGACTGGCGGGCCGAGGGGATCCGGGAGAGAGTCATCGAACTCTTAGACGTGTTTATCGTTGACGGATCGAATGGATGCCACCAGTGTTTGGTGACCGAAGTGGTCTCTCCACTGAGTGATGAAGATACCAACGACTACTGTTTATTTAATGTTGCACGACAAATTGTAGAAGGGTTTGCATTCCTTCACGGGGAAGGCATAGTACACGGAGGTAGGGCCGGTAGTGTACATTGATGTAGATGACGGTCAAGCAACTGACATGACGTTCTTACACAGATCCCCACATCGGCAATTTCGGGATTGCCCTCCCGCAGCTGGAGCAATTCGAGGAGGCCGACATCAATACGGCAAATTCTTAGGTGATATGTACGGAGGTTTACGGAGCTCTATGCGTGAGTATCCCTGTCAGGCGCCGTATTCTTCGCTGCCGTAGAAGTGGGGTTAGCGGTTTTCGGTGCTAGGTAGGTACCTAGGTAGATAGGGCTGTGTTGAGTCGGGTTGCATCTTGGTTGTCAGACGTCAGTGTCTGTTCTTGGTTGGCATGCGATCCGGTGGGCCAGAAGGTTCTAGATGGTTACCAGAGTCCTGTGGGTCACCAGGCCCCGTGCTGGACCAACCAG